>CAJNIZ010006557.1:22416-58554 GCA_905231905.1 Symbiodinium pilosum | reverse complement strand
GGCCCCAAACAAGAAGGGGGGGGGGTTCTTGTTCAGGGCCGAAGAAGAACCCCCCCCACCCCGCTATCGGCGCTATCTGGCATTTGAGGTCCATTAAAGGCTTGCCGGTTTAAGGTGTCAGGGCGCAAAACTAAGCTTTACAGGCTGCAGCTTGCTGCCCAGCTGCTCGCATCTGTTCCAGCTTCATCTGGCGCTGCTGCAAGGCCTCACACAACTGCGACTTGACAGACGTGTAGCAAGCACGTTTGGCATGGTTTCCGTAAATCTCCCGTTCTTTCATGGATATTGTTACATTCAGTTGTTGCTCGTGAAGCTTCACCTCCTCCCAGGGGGAGTGAAATCTGCCTAGGCCTCGCACCTGCCGTCCAGTTGTTCTCAAACTAACTACGCAGACCGAAGCTGATCTGGATCTTGCATCCCAAACATGACGCCGTGACGCCTGCGTCGAAGTTGGATACCTTCCTAGGGAAAGAACTCCATTCCCGAAGACACGACCATCACATAGCGGGTGGTGCTGCCATGGCCTCCACCTTTTTGCGCATGGCTTCAGACCACGCATCTGCACATGCCTCACAGCCCAGATTCCCGGTTAAGGTTGGTGTAAGGCATTGTAACACCCGGAGCTTGTGCTTGCAGACTTTGGAGAAAACAGTCAGTTAATGGGCCTTCAACCTACTGAAGCAATCCTGTCTTAAGAATGCGCAGAAGCGGGTTGCTGGTGAAGTTCCTGATTGCTGTAAACTTGAAATCCTAATCTCCCCGACATATTAGAAAATTTCACGGGGTTCCCAACATAGACCCAAATGCTATAGTCCTAACCCTAATTTTGGGACACCCTCATTTGAGCCATTGTCTAAACTCCTAGGATCCCCCTGAATAACCCCTATAGTAGTCCCCTATATAACCCCCTATATAACCCCCTTTAGGGAGTTTAGACTATGGCTCATTTGGATTACGAAACAAACGTTGCTGGCCTCGGAGCAGAGTTTTTTGCATCCACCCCCAGCTTCTGCAGGGCACTCCCTTTCAACGGCATACCTGCCATCCGGTTGCAGAAGCTGGGTGCATGGCCGGGAGTGGGATGCAGGGTTTAGGGCGGGGTTCCAGCGTTCTTGCGGCGTTGGGGTGTTTAGGATTATATTTAGGTGCAGATGAAACTGCTTTGCACAAACTCCTGACTCAACTCGACATAATGTACATGCATCAGAAGCCGTAACTCAAGGACATAAGGTTTGATGAACGTGCTTTGCTAAATTTGACAGCAGCACCGAGCATAGAATTGCTTGAAGCACCTGTTCAGCGACTCTCTGGCATAAGCTTCAGGGTACGAGGTCCAGAAGTCCAGGAATTATGAAGTACGCACTACCAGCGAAGTGCTGCAAGGTGTGAGGTCGGGCCGAGGGTAGCTGCGTGTCAGTGTAGAGAACGAAGAGCGGGAAGAGCGGTGCTGGCCGCAAACGGATGTCACGGGGTGCAAAAAGCGTAGGCATGAAGAAGAGTGCCCAGGCCTCTAAAGACGCCTACATTCTGGAGTTTGTTTGAGCAGGCGCGTTGGCAAAGGAAATTACTGTGAAGGGTGTCAGCATGCAATGTGAGTACCACTGAAACACGCATCACGAATGAATTCCACATCTCCCAGTCCATGTCCAAGAGACACTGCAAAGCTATCCCCAATCGCGAGATACCCTAACCTAGCGTGACGAAACGCATTGTGGATCCAAGCATGGCGCTGGTAGCAACAGAGCTTCTCTTCGCTTGGCGAAAGGCTTCCCTGCCTGGCAGGCGGCAAGGAGCACAACAGATTGAGCTTGAGACCTAGTTCTAAGGCGGCGGCAAGATGCCTAGTCATAAGAAAGGCGCATAGCAACGGAGGGTCTAGTGACACGAGCGGTTGCTTGAGCAGCTCACGTCGTGGGAGCTACGCCTGGTTGCGAACGCTGCCAGGGCTGACTGCTTCAAAACCTACAAGTTAACGTTTGCGAGAAAGTTGTGAACCATCCGAGTCGTCCAAGCGAAAGGCCAGAAGGGCAGCACATTCACTGTGGAACGCTGCCATGAACAGGCGCGCTTCCTGCTGATCTCATTATACTACATCGCTGTTGATTTTGTGCCATTTGAGGATTATGCCAGTGTTTCATTAAAAGCCAAGCTGCGAAGGTATGCTTCCTCTTTACGCCACGCTTGACCAGGACTTATAAACCGTGCTCGACAACTAGGCCAACTAGCGGGAAGAAAACTGTTCGCCTAAGCCCCTAAGTAACAATGACATGCCTCAAGCCCTAGCAAGTCTTTTGCCAGGAGCACGTCTCTGTTGAGGTCAGCTCTGTGGGCGGCTTCAACGGTGTGCTGGCACCTGAGCGTAAATGGTGACGATGATTCTGCAATTCAGGGCAGATGAACAGGAACGCCGCTGCAAGTATTTGTGTGCGCGCAGTGACCGGAGGCATTCAAGCCTACGAGTACTGCCGCTGCCATGCTGTAAGTGGCCCGCGCTCCAGATTCACGTCGCTATCGCCCAGACTTGACCAGAAAGAGCCCACGCTGGCCTCCCGCCGCTGTCATGATGATGGTAGCACAATGACATCACAGCAGGTCGAGAACTACAGTCGAGCACCAAAGTCATCACAATAGCAGTTTTGTCATCATTCCTGAAAAGAACTGCCCGTTACGACTCAGAAGCAGATGTCATGACCAAAGAAAACGTTTCCGCATCTAACCCCTGGCAAATGCAGGCTACCGGAAGTCCTGGAAGCATGCATGTTGCGAAGCCTGTTTACAACGGAATTCGTAACAAACAGCCTCCTTACCCATGAAGAGGTGCTCTACATCTAGCAGCACAACCGGACCTCCAAGCTACAATATGAACTGTGGCAACAGGCGAGCACATCTTAATTTTGGCAAATCTGCGTGGACACTGTGGACTGTTATGATTGTGCACGTTTGCACCTCCCCACTTAAAGCCGCATATGAACTGAACATTGTTACGACTCGGGTGGTCCTCTGTACATATACTACAAGTGCCAACAATCACATAAGAATTATATTTCATGTTAACACTAGTCGCAGATTACGGACTGCCTCCTGCCTGCCGGACAGCGGGAAGCTTGCCCACAAAAAGGGTTAGGGTCAGAGCACAGCTTTTCGAAAGGAGCTGCCATCATGCTTGCGGCAACTCCATATGTACTTTTACATAATATCTGGTGGTTTCCAGAATAGGGCGATACTATAATCCTTACGTAGAGGACCCCGATGTTTTGGAAACTCCCAAGAACCGGACAGCCTAATAGATCAGGGGCCTTCGGAGCTGTGCTCAGCTCTTGCTTTGCACCTTGTCGTCTGCGAGTTCAATAATGGAAAAATCAAATATCTCTTTAGAGGGGTTAGAAGGTTTGGGGGCTGGGAGACTCCACAGTCAATGAAACAGCAAATGGACACTAAATTGGTGCAAGAGGGGTTCACAGGGATTTCTAGGGCTTAGCCTTTACTTGCTGGTTGTTGGCAGGGAATGAAGGGAGAAGCAAATGGAATTACTACCTTTGGGGTGATTGTATAGGGACTATTGCAGGAGTCCATTTCTCTATTCCCTACTAACAACTAGTAACTACAGTAGTAGCTAGTACGTATCTTGTTCTTGAGAAAAAGCACAACAGGTGGAGACACTCCTTTTTGAAGTGGCATGACAGCAGAAGCACCCAACAAGCCACTGCAGGTAGAATACTACAGGTTGCTGAGCAGTTGCATTACACAAGCCCAATGCAGGTGCATCTTCAGAACCATGCAGCCATGCACTAAAAGAAGATGGAGGGTTGGCATTTGCCCACCTCAACGTATCAATATACAGGAGCCCCTTGAAGAAAAGACGAACTAACCGGCTGCATACAACACCTGAAATCGGAGACCATTAGCCTCCCCGCCAGGCGTTTAGAGCTTCCTGGAAGCTGGCAGCAGACTCCTGCAAGTTCAGTGCCGAATGTCGCGCGCAAACAGCTCATTGCTTGACAAGGGTGACGGCCCTCTGATACACTCTCATGAACTCCCTGCCCCAACCTCCTCGTCAAATGCTCCGTCAAGCAGGTTTGCGGCGCCTGGTCTTTAGCAGTTGCCCACGCGCAGAAAAAGAGGCCAGGTCAGCTCTTGGCCGGCCTCCTTCATCCACCTTCTCCTGCTTCTCGCTCGGAGGGGGCACAACCTTGCCAACGACAAAAAGTTAGATAATTAGATGTATACTGTCTCTCTGGCCCATTTCACCAAAGCATGTGAAAGGGATGGCAGGCTGCTGTCCAACACACAGCTCATTGCAAAACAGTTGGTTGGACCATGGCAATGTATTAGCCGGCCTTGCCTGAGCTTCGGCACCACCAAAGGTGACCCGCCGACTGGATGCACTTGACTTGCCTCCAACACAAGGGAAGTTTGCATGGTATAGTTGCAGGCATGCTTTCATGGGCTGCGGGAGCTTGACGACCTTCAATCCCAATGTGATGTTGGCATGCTGGGGGAACCCTCACCATGATATACAAATACGGAAGAAGTGCTTGGGTTCTGATACTAGTACAGCAGCCAGGCTCTGTGTTTGCAAACAGTCTGCCAGCAGGCCTTCCATGCTCTTGGCCGGAGTCATTTCTGACAGCCGTTTCCTGTGCTCAGCTGCATGTTTTCTTGCATTTTGCATCAGCGATGGGTATGGCTGATTGTTCGACTGGTGCAGAAGGCATGTAGGACTTACACAACTCAAGCTCGGCTCCTCAACTTGATGATGTGTCCAGCAGCCATGCCAATCTGTTGCATGTGCTGCTCCTCGCGGTCGGGCGAGGTCATTGCGCAAAAGCGGTTGCCGCTTCACACGCGCGATTCCTCCATCTCCTTGACCACCTCCATGCAGTCGAAGCCGTGCTCCTGACCACTGAGCCATTAAGTCACGCTGTCTTCAGTCTTCAGCTTGAAGTTTGCAGAGCCATGGAGACTGAAGCGGTCACTTTGCTGTCATCTGGCGTGTGCAAGTGCCGTTCCGCCTGCCTGCAACAAGCAACAGCTGCCTGCGGGAAAAGTAGCAAAGATGCTAGGGCAAAAACACCAGCGTCCAAAGCACCTTCTCGGCTTCAACAGTCAATCGGAACCTGCTGCCTGCAATCCTACTCCCAAAGATTCACATCTTTAGCTTCGCCGAGTCTTGACATGACGCTGGTTGCTTGCACAGACATGGTTAAAAGTCTATCCAATCTGCACACGTGCAGCCGAATTCTGCACAATTACATCGTGCTCCGGCTTTCAAGTGGACCTCGTGCCCAATTGGTCACGGAGAAACTGTCACGTTTGAAACCTCTTGGCTAAGCAATCTTGGGCATGCAAACAGACCTCCCCGCCTTCCAATGCTGGAGTTTGCAACACAGAGAACTGGCTTGGCTTCCTCAATCTCTTCAGGAATGTCTGTTTGTTTGAATATTAGCTTTACATGGCTCTCTGGCCCTGTACAAGGTAAAGATACAGTGCACGGTTGGTTGCTTCGGGTTGAACGAAGCAGACCGTTCATTATTTTAAACTCGGAAGGACCCAGACAGAATTACACCTAGAGTCATAGAGCAACTGCTCACGAGGGATCCAAAAGAAGCTCAGCGTGTACGGCTTCTGCCACAGACCCCAATCTGCATGCAGGGGTGTAAGCTGCGCTACAGAGACTCACATGTCTCGCACGTATCACATGTCTCGCACGTATCGCACGTCTCGTCCTCGCTGCACGCTGTATTCCAATCGGAATCATAGAGCTGCTCCGTTTGCTTACAGCGAACCTCATTCAATAGGCCATCCAGCACGGAGAGCGACCGCGACACTTTCTGCACCATGCGCCACGGCACGGAAGGTCTCGGTGACCGCTCTGGTGTTGGTGCTTCACTCCAGTCTGTTGCATAAAGCTCCTCCGTCTGCTTGCAGCGGACATCCTCCAGCACCGATTCAAGGGCGCGGAGGGACAGCGCCAGGCCACGGACCTTGCCCCAGCGCGACACAACTCGCGGCCGAGTTTCCCGTCCTCGCACAGCTCTGTACAACCGCGAGATGGCATCCCCTAAGCTGCCACAGCATTTCTCACAGCCAGGAGTGCATGCCTGCCACATTGCTCTTGAGAGCATCGCCTCTTTGAGCACTCCCAGCTGCGCAGTTACGCAAGCACTGCAACCTGAGAACATGTGAGCACTGGCCGCGCTTACTTGTGATACATGAGATCTGTGCGAAAAGCGGCTAGGCATACACACACGCACACACACTGTGCATGGTGCAAGACATCCGCAGTCCATGAAAAGGCTGGCGTATCTGTCGAGCTTCAAGGAGCACAAGAAAGCCTGACACTGCAGGGTCCGTTTCTGGGGCATAGTAGAGATAACAATAATGGTAATACTACTCATACGAGTAGCAGCCATAGTACAAAACAAATCATCGCAGTAACAGTACCAATTATAGTGTGGTACTCCTCCTTAAAGCGCTGCAAGTGGCCTCAACCTCCAGGGCCTCCCTGCTCTGCTGCATCATGGCCGCCTGCAAGGTGCATGTACATAGCTGCAGGACGTCGACCTAAGTCTGGTCAGCAAGGATGAAGGAATGGATCCTCATCAATTATAGTAGCCCCGACATATATGTATATATATATATATCCCCCAATAAGATAGTAGTGTCCATGTTCTTTACCATTCCTGCAATCCCTGCTAAGCAGAAGGTAAGCTGATAGCTTTTGCGGCAAGAATCTATCTAATGAGGCTTAGACAAGGAAACAGCTGCCAAAAATGTCTTCAACGCAGGAATAGTGTTAAGCTTATACATGCACACCCCATTTCTGCATCCCTGTGAAGATATGGCAGCTGCCTGGAGGTTTGCCGCTGCCTTGCCGCTAGCCTGGGTCTACCATCACAGACTTGAAAAAACAAGAATGTTAAGGACATTCCACTTCAAGTGAGAGTTGTTACCCTTTCTTTCAAGGAATCGCAGCTCTGGCCTTGTGCCGTGCAGCGTACTGAATCTACTCTACCTCTGAGGAGGGAACATCGGAGGGACTAGAACTGAGGAGCTTGGTCGCTGAGGCGAGGGGTGCCTGAGCAAGAATTGATCTTCCCACTGAGAGTACCGAATTTTGAGTTGGAGGTACGCACTGGAGGCGAAACAGGAAGCCACTCCACGGCTAGGGGGAACTGATATGCTAACGAGCGAGTCCGCGCAGTAAGGCGTTACCACTGCGCTTTGAAGGACAAGATGCAAAAGTTGTAGGGAGGACCATAAAGAGGACCACCCGTCAATCTGGGAGCTCTTGACCTTTCCGAGGGCCTCCTCATGACTTTGGGGTGCGCTGCCGTTGCCGGCCGAGTCTGTCGGCGACCTGCTGTTGGCTGGTACAACTGAAGTCAAGCTTGTGCTGGAATAAACTGCCCACTGCCCATACAATCCCAAGCATGAAACAGCGTCATGAAGCAGTGCTGGTCACAAAGAGCACGAACCCAAGCAAGTGGGAAACCGCCAAGTCAACTCAGTTCCACAATCAGCTTGGCAAAAAGTATTCAGGCTTCTTCATGTTGCGGTTTCTGAAGCCCTCCGAAACCCTTCAACTCGGCACGGCCCACTTGGGGCTTGCCCGCTGCTTGGGCCGCGGAGCCTCGCCCAATGCCAAGAAGACTTCGACTTCTTTGACTTAGAGGCGTCTCTGCTCTGCACAGCATCACAGACTCTCTGGATGTCAAGAAAAGCACTGCGGGAATGTTGTTGCAGTATGGACATGCCACACTGTGTGATCAGGGAGGGTTGGGAGGCAAAATTGGCCAAGTGGAATGTCTCGGAGCTCGGAGAGAGGTAATGTGAGGTCCAAACCTCCAGAATCTGTAGCTGCGGTGCATGGAGGCTAATCGAAGTAAGCCATCAGGCAAGAAAACAACAGTGTATGCACAGAAGTTTAATTCATCAGCAGCTCTGACTCTGCCTCCAGGACGCTCTTGATGTATCCCTTCGTCAGGGGCTTACTGTTCGCAGCACTCCGCCACCTGCAAAGTGATCAAGAAGTCGAAGGGGTAATGGTCTAATTCTCATTGAAATGATGACTGCCGACGTGACCTCATAAGGGTGGCATGCACATGCTCAGCCAGTGACCCAAGAGCAGCTTCAAATTACAAACGCAGTGAGGACGACCATTTACACATGGTGTCAACAGCACCTTCATCTGCCAAGTCCCACTATCATCTTTCTTCTCTCTCCAGGCTCTGGCAGCTAAGCGCTCGCGCCTGCCAGCATCAGCCCCTTGGCTGCCGCGCGCTCATTCTGATAATGATAATATAGGAGAACAGTTACAAGAACAGCGACAATAACGATGAAATCACGCTAATACTAAGAATAACCATGACCGTATCATGCTAATAATCGGTGGCAAAGTCGACCCTTCTTGCTGGCTGCAGGGAACCTGAGCCGCCTGCCCCTACCAGACTGCTCGGCCACCTCACAGCAACTCTGGCATCTCTGGTGTGGCTTGCCATCATTCATACACCCCAACACATGTTGGTTCATAAGAGTTGCTGGTTTGCCCAAATTCAAAAACTCTAAGCTGCGGGCGTCCATTGTGCGTCGCAGCAGCTCTAACTTTGCCTCCATCTGCTTGGCCTGTCAGCTTCTGCGTGCGCTGCTAGGAAGGAGGGAATCAACTGCCGCCGCCGCCTCCTCCTCCATCCTTCGGGTGTCATCCCTTCGAATTGCGATGCCCTTAGCCTGCAGCTGTCAAGAGCTTCTTGGGCTAAACTTCGTCAATACTGTCGGATCTCAGGGATCGGCTTTGGCCATCACAAGATGTGTGGAAGGCTGATCATGAACACACGAGCCAATCCCTGCTAGGCTAGTCTGGTACTATTCAGGCCGGGTGATGGACCTGAAAAGCGTTAGTCTTCCTTGAAAACCGAAGGCTGCCATACAGCTGCCACAGCTTGAAAGATCCAGAAGCTAGTCTTAAATCGCCGAGCTTGTGCTTCCATAGAGCTGTCTCTAAAGCAAGGCAGAGCCTTGACACACAGATGCGGCACCAGAAAGCTGGGTTCTGCATGTTTGCATGAGATCCTACTGATAACAAAGCACCCATGCAAATCCCAAAGAAAGCACAGACATCATAGACTACAACAATCTACCAGAATCTGCCCCAGTCCCGGCCCGAAGAAGCAGTCGACCCTAATGCTGCGGCACTGCACTTTCTTTTGTGCCCGCCTCTCCTTGGTCTGGCTTAGCATGGCAGGTTTTCGGTGCTGACAACAAGTAAAGTTGTCGAGACCCTTCCTGTGAGCTAGCTGCTGTTGCAGGCCTCCTAGACTAAGGAGCATTCGAGACACGTCAGCCAAATGTCAGCTCGTCAAGCCGAAACAGGACTATCGCTTCCTGTCTATCAAAGCTTGACGAGCAACAGAAGCGGCTACTCCTCACTCGGGAGGGCTGCAGATTGGACCTTAGCCAGAGGGTCTGCGCGGCGCAACCACATGGGCATATGCTGCATGCTAGAGCTATCGTTGCAAAGCGAGATCGAAGCAACCAACAAATCACAAGGTGCAGAGCACCAACTAGCTCTGCCTCCTTTTTACGTCCGCTACAACCAGGAAGTCGCCCTAGATCTCGTCATCGTCAAGCCCAAACTTGGGGCGCACGAAGGGGATCATCGGCGCTGGGGCTGGTGGTAACCCAGAAATTCCAGGGGCCAAAGGTGCAGGTGGTGCTGGCAATGGTGGCGGCCCTGGCAGACCCAAGCCAACAGCCAGCCCTGGATGGGGTGGGACAGGCATTGCCGGCATTGTAGGCATCGGCGCAGGAGGCACACCAAAGCTCATGGGTGGCCGCACAAGCCCTGGACTGGCCGCGGGTGCTCCGACATCCTGAATGCCAGTGGTGGGACACAGATGCATGGAGTCGGAGCTCTGGACAGCTTCAGCTGCAGCTTTGGGGAACTCTTGTGGACCGAACTGCACAAAGAAGTCCAAGGCTCTGAGTACTTCCGGCAGCACACCGCTTGGAGAGGAGAGGACTCGCGCGGCCAGGTCTGTACCAGCCAACTGGAAGAGGACTTCCACACGTCCAAAGCGGTAGAGGCCAGGTCCAGGAGGCAACCGCACCAGTGGGGGAAAGCCTGGAAGCCGACGCAAAACCTCCATCAGAGCAGACTCAATGAGGTCCATGGGACCACTGGACAGGGGAGCTTGCAGCGGTGGTGACCGCACGATGTCGTTGTAGACGTGGAAATCCTAGAGATCCCAGACCGCGTGTGATGCAAACACGTGCGTCACTATGACTGAAGACCCTGTGGAATCCTTCCCTGAACGAAAATGCCACCATGCGGTCTATGAAGCTGCAGCTGAGCATCGTCTCCACCCAGCGCAGTGACTCTCTCCAGCACTTGCGTTATTGTGGAGTGTGTGAGCACGTGCCGCGGAAAAGTGTCCTCGTGGAACACGTTGATCAAGTCCTTGACCCGCCGTTGCCACGTCTCGAATTACTTTCAGCGGATGAAACACGTGCTTTTGGTTTGACATCAGAGTGCCATTACACAAGGATCGGAACATCTTCATTTGTGGACAAGCTGCGCTCTCCAAACGCGGATCGCAGAGAAACATCCAGCGCCCTGGCCTCACAAAGAGTGCTTGTGCTGGAAAACCTTCAGTCTGCTTTGATGGAAAGGTGATCTCCCAAGAATGTTGCACGTGCTGCCATACCATTCCGAAAAGAGAATACCACTTCGCACTGCAATGCCTTCAGGGATCCCTCCAAGCAGCAAAGACCCAGCAAGCAAGGCAGTCGGTATCTGAAGCTACTCTGCCAACAAGCTCCGCACACCCTTGCTTTTTTGGGTAGGTTGGAAACGCCTCTGCGCATTCTCTCTTCACAAATCCTGGTCATATGCAATTCAGGTCTTGAATTTCGCTCTAACACTCAACATCCTCGAGCTTTCAGAGCTGGGTTGTCTCAAGCTTCACGAACCAAACCTATCAAACCCACAACCGGAAGCATCTGTTGCTGCACCGACTTTATCGAACATGGGAACGCAGATCCTGCTGAAATTATCTGAAACTGTTCTTGTTCTCCTTGCACCACTGCGCTGCTGTGTTGCTCATACTCAACTGCAGCTCTTGGAGCTGGCTTCGCAAGCACAGCCCTGCCCTCCCACGAGGATAACACTGAGGAAACGTTTGAACTAGCAATCATTACCATCATCATCATCATCATCATCGTAACAATCAAAACACAGTGGTAAAAATTGCAGGAGTAGAAATGCTAAGAATAGTAACGATAACAATCTCGGGAATTATGTAGTGGTCATTTGGTAAAGCACACCTTCACAACTACTTCGCTCCGCAGAACAAGGGAGCCAACAAATGGACCCTACGTAATCTTGACTGCTTGCCCAATGATGAACGCTGCACGGCCTAACCTCTCCCACCAGGAATCCGCGCCTGAAGATCTGGCGAAGCCGTGCCAACACTGCAGGCAGGCCAGTGCCAAGCATGTTCGCAGCGCGCTGAAGAAAGTCCTCCCGAAGCTTATGAGAAGCCGCTCTCATCATCAACAGCACTGCTTCTTCGAGCAAGCTAACCAATGATCTACGGCTCTTGCTCCACATGCTACTTCTCTTGCGCAAGCCAGCGAACCCCAACCCCGACACGCGCACACTCCGGAAACTTCATGGCGGTCCTGCAAAAAGCAAAGTCGCACACCAACGCCATATTGTCAGACACACTATAAACCGTCTGCCCATGCTTCCCAGTGCCCTACAGCCCCAGCGAACCTCGTTGAGCTGCTTGACGCGGCTCTGAAGCCAGTCGTCCATCAGCTCCCCGTAGCCTTCGACCTTGACGAAAGGATCAAGATGGCTCATTGAAGAGCAAACTTGGCGACTCATAGATTGAAGGCTCAAGGCCCAAATAATGGCACCCCTGTGGGGGGCCACAAGCCTTCTGATGGCTGCACCAACTGATGATAACTACAAAGATGCAAAGTGCCGCGGCATTTGCGCCAATTGTTCAAGCCATTTCAAACCAGTATCAGGCCGGCACATAGAAGAAGGACCTGCGAAGCTTGCCAGCAAGCTCGCCCAGGTCAGGCCTGAGCACAACCCGTGCGGAGTGAAGACGACTAGTTTTGGGCAGACGGATGTAACAAACTGTTAACACCAAGAATCTTGGACCAAGAACTCTTGAGACTTTGAACTTGCAGCGCTATTCCACAAGACCTTTCGTTGGCGCCCGGCTGGTCCCAGTAGTTTTTCTGGCTGCCGCTTTTGAGGCATAGTGCGGTTTGGAGCAGGAAAGCCTGACCAAAGAAGGCCACTATTGCAAGAAAGAGGTCCACAGCAAAAGTTTCCGGAATCAGAAGTCTGCCGGCCTCTTTGGCGCGCTTTGCCCCGCCACTCAAATGGCGAAACGTTGCTTGGAATGGTGGGCTCAGCACTGCCTGCAACCATGCGGTGCTTGCCATGCAGAATGATTTTGCCTTTCAGTTGTTGAATGGGAGTGTAAAGGCGCAACAAACAAGTGCGCGAAGTGAATCATGATAGGGGGTATGTGGAAATTATTTGGCGTGGATCAAAACTCCTTGCTGTTGCAGTCCCCACCCCGCGGTGAATTCACCTCTTTGTCGAGCGCGGCCTTTTGTGACGTACCTTCGTCACGAATGCTTAGTAATCGTATGCGCTGCGAAATAACTTTGTCCAACAGTGCCTGTCGCAAACAAGGCCATTCATTCTGTTACAAGCCTATATCGCAGAATGGCTGCCCATGCCTGTTGCAAGCCCAGTGTTTTTAGTTCACGGCTGTTTGTTGGAGTGCTCTTGTGTAAACCCTCGCCCGGACAGAACTCTTCCAGAAGTATGGCTGGCATCAGACTGCTAAGGCCATGCTGTTTCAGAAGCATGACACCGACTGGAAGAGCCTGCATGTAAAGCAGCAGCAGCAAACAGATCATCCCAGGCCTGGAACAGAGCCTTGACTTGCGTCAACAGCGTGGCCTGTCCGCTCCAGAAACAAAATTTCCGACCCTCTTGCAGAGGCAGCCTTTGTTATAGCCCTGTCACATCATGCACCTACAGTTAGCAATAGAGGCTGGACTCAAGGTCATCAAAGTGCCGTGGAGCAAGTATCTACAAACAGCATTCGGTCTGGTTGCTCAAGGGAACTTTGCAAATCAGCTTTCTTTCACGCTGTGAAGGCATGGAGTCTGGTAGCTACCGGCCAGCCAATTCCGCTTTAAGTCTCCTCTCTGCAGCATCAGTTTTGCAGTCAACATGGCTGAGACACTTCGACAGAAGCAGCAAATCATGTTGCAGAGAAGAAAGAGAAGAGTCAAAGTGGAATCGGCAGAGACATAGTCATCAGCAGCAAACCCCAAGGGGTCACTAGCTGCTGTTACTCCTCTTCTTTGCCTTTTCCTTGTCATCACCGCCTCTGCTGCGTGACTTCTTGTCCTCTTGCTTCTCCTCCTTGTCTTCCTCCGCCTTTTTCTCCTTCCCGTCACGGCTCTTTGACTTCGCTTTTTTCTTCCTATCCTCGCTGTCGCGACCTCGGCTTGCGGACTTCTTCCTCTTCTTGTCATCGCTCCGATCTCTGCTCCGGGAGCGGTCCTTCCGTCGCTTTCGCTCGGAACCGCTGCGGCTCCGCCGCTTCCGCTCACTTCGGCTTCGGGACCGCTTTCTCCGACTCCGGGATCGGGATTTCTTCCGATCGCGGCTCCTGAGCTGACTGAAAGGTCAGGTTAATCAGGTTAGTCAGGTTGATGCAAATGCAGTCCCGGGCTGCTCACGCAGGTCCAGGAGGCACAGCAACAGCACGGATTCAGATGGATTCAGAGTGCCCAGAGCACGCCCTACACGCTCTGATTAAACCCTCACTTCCATCTGCGGCGTGCACCTCGTCTTAATTAAAAGACTTCGAGACTTTATACAACTGCCAGTTCCAAGTTGCGGTGAGGAGCGCGGTCTTTTCACGCTCGGGGAGCGACGCCTCTTGACCTTGCGTGATTATGTTGTCGCTCAATTCTGAAGCTATGATTGCTTTCCGCAATCATCCGCAATCCGCGTGCAACCTAGACTAAGCTGCCACGGGTGAACGTCAATTGTTCAGATTGTTGGGCCAAGGATGCCGAGGCTCTGTGGGAAAGTTCATGCGAGCACGAGAGTCACAGGAATTGCTTCGGATAACTGCTGAGGATTCTACGCTCGGCGATCTCCGTTTCCGGACACTGGGAGACCGTCGCCTCCAATGACAGGGCATCCAACTGAGGAAGCGATCGATGACAGAACCAGGAATATAGCGGTATGTCCACGTGGATGAACTTGGGGGAGCTGTGCTGCCGGGATGGTACCAGCGGCATTTCACCTTCTTTTGTCTAAAAAGATGTGATGTTTTAAAATTTGCAAAGGCTTACAGCTCAAATCAAGAATGATTTGTGTATGTGCAGCGCTTCTTCGCTTCTTTTGTCGATCTTCTGGATCACTGATTGTCATGAAATTTCTATGATGGACACCTTTGTTCCCACCAGTACGGAAGCATGTTTTGCAGCCTCAAACCCTGGCAAGGGATCTCATGCCCGCGCCCCGCAAACTGCACTGATCTTGGACTAGCAGAGTCTAACTTTCTTATCCCAAAGGCCTGAACCTTAACTACCAAGCAGGTGGAATCTAAAAAACAGTGCAGCTGTTGCTGAGATCCAATGGTGGCATTTAAACGGTTGAGAACAAACCCAAGGATGGCGGACGAAGGCGAGCAGGTCAAAACCTCCTGATGCCTACCCTTCGAGAACTTTTTTCCCAGCCCAGTAGCAAAAAGAAAATATCGTCTGCTTTGGCACCTCACCCTGTAGAATTCGTAAACGGATACCTCTGAAGCCCCCTGACCATCGCTAAGTATCCTCGGGTCTCCCCCAAAAAAGAGGTAAGAGCTAAGTAGACTGGCATATCACAAAACACGCCGTTCAGCGTTATGGATCATAGGAACTAAAGGGGATGTAGATTACAACTTTTTATAATATGTTCTAATCTATGACTCCAGTGTTTTCCTACAAAACGTAGGGGCCGCAATAATCACCAACAATATGTTGAGGTTTATTTGAGGTACCCTTTTTGCTATGTGGAGCCATGGGTGGTAATCCAAGAAATCTAGGACCAGAATACTATGGTACTTGCTAAGGCTACCACCTTAGAGTGAGGGCAAGGGATGCATGCGCCTTCGAGTGCTGGGCGACTTCCGTCGGCCACGGCTTCGGCTCGGGCTTTGGGAGAACTTGGGCGGATCTACGAGCTCCTGAGCCCACCAAAAGGACTGAGGCAGGGTGTAGGATGTTCAGGATTGGAGGTTCGGTTAGGATGGTCTGAGGTCCTTCAAGGTCTTTTAATGCAGGCTTTGGAGCTTTAAGGCTTTGAGGCTCACACTGCTTGGGGTGGACTCCGCCTACCATCCAATGCTGACCTTAACTTTGACGCAACTAACTGCCAATCCAAGAACAGGTATCCAAATGACCGTTGAGGTCAAGTTCTTGTCGCAAACCGTTTGCAGATTTGGGCCCGGGACCTTCCAGGGTGTGTCAGTACTTTCTGACGTTGACGAGCTAAAAACATTCTTAGGGCTGGCGATTCAAACCTGAGATCCACGAGATTCAAGAAGCCATGACCCAGAGGAAGCGGCCTGCCCTGAATATCCTGCACTACACACCTTGCGCAGTGTAGTTTGTAGATTGGATTCTGCCTTCGATTCTTATACTTGGGCTTTCGATTCACGCTGTCGCTCAAGTATAGTACACCGGGGGCCGGGCCCAATTGGCGGCGTAGGGCCTGCCTCTGTTCTCCTGGACCGCTTTTGGCATGTTTATGCAAGGGCCACAAACGTGTGCCTTGGCAAGTTTGCAGACTTTCGCACAGCTTGCAAAGTGTACAATGCTGCAAGTCCCACCTCGAAGTCGACGTCAAATTTCACCCGCACGCCGGGTGCGACGCCATGACGCCGAATGTAGTCCTTGAAACGCTCGCCCTTCGCGTTTGCGACGTGGAGCTGGATATCATCGTTGTGACGTCCCTCTCGCTTCACAAAGCCATAGTCCGCTGTCTTCCAGGCAACGACTGTACCTCAGTTGTTGCAGCAGGCTGCTCATGACTGCATGTTCCCCATGAACACAGCTTGTATGTCAATCAATTCAAGTGCTCACATGCAGATAGAGAGGCCCCTCTCGCGAGGCTTCCCGTTTCGGGGTGGCATGGTGGACACCCTACAGTCTTGAGCCAAAGTTTCACGAGAGAAGCCTCATGCAGATGATGCATATCTCCAAATATGCGCCGACCCTTGTCAGGTGTGGTGGCAGTGGGATTAATGCCGCTCCAAGACTTGCCCAATAACGGATCACACACATGTACAGCTTCAGAAGACAGGGGTGTCAGACATGTGTTCCGCCATCAGCATCCCAGCCTGTTTTGCTTGGTTGTGCCAAGCCGCTGCTACCTGCTCCTTTGAGAGCATGCTGCTTGCAAGCTGCATGCTTTCCAAGACTGCTATAACTTCTACAAAGATCCAGTAAAGCCCTGGCAGTCCTCATCCAGCCAGGCGGCCACTTCCTGGAGCGAGCTGGAAGTGGACATTAGATATGCTGATATGCCCTTGTTTTAACCGCTTCAGCTTGTTTTGTTGCGGCTGGTCCAGCTTTCTGTCTTCGCGAGGTCCACTGCCGGCTTCTTGCACGGGGCAAGAGCGTAAGCAAGGCTTCCGAAAAGAGTAGAAGTGGTGCTGGAAGTTCCTGAGCATAGTGCCCAAGAAACTCAGCCCGGCTTGAAGCAAAACAAAGTTTGAAAACCGGGTCGTCAAAATCTGCACGTCTCGATCATCAGCTTGGCGCATCTGCACCTGCGCTAACCTGTACACCCTATAGGCCCTATGCTTTTTCATCTGCCGGCGCTTGTACTCTCACCCCCGGCACTTCCAGAGCAGGCTGTGAGTTCACATAGCTGGCTCGGTCTGTCACCAGCCAGGAGACAAGGATCAGCAGCACACAAAAGCCAAAAGAGAGGCCAGGACCAGTACCGCTCATCAAGTAAGGAATCATACCAGCCAGAGCGGGCCCTGGGCAAATGCCAACCAGACCCCAGCCGAGGCCAAAGAACGTGGCACCCAGAACCAGTGACCCGTAATTCCCAGTCTTGGAGGGCTTCTCAAAGCTGCACTCCTCACCGAACAGTGGCTTGCTCCCCTCTCGCTCTGCAAGGCGGAATGCTGGGAAGGACACACAAAGTCCCAGACCCATCACGAAGGCCAAGCTTGGATCCCAGGTTCCCCCAAAGTCCAAGAAGTCCAAGACCTTCGCCTGGCTTGTCATCCCAGAGACGCCCAGGCCCAAACCAAAGATGATGCCGCATGCCATCGGTGATATGAAGCTTCGAGGCTTGGAAGGCAGCAGCATTACAGGAAGAGTCAGCAGCAGGCTCCAAATGGCTGCCACAAAAGGAAACTCCCAGTTGGGAGGCCACTGGAGCTCCGCTACCTGCCACGGACCGCTGGCATCCAGTTTGGCTGTATGCCTGGTGACAGCCACTGTGGCGGCCGCAACTCCCATGAAGGTGGGCACCGCAATCCAGCTGCGTGGGGCAAGTCGAGGAAGACCGCAGATGCCATGGCCAGAAGTGCAGCCTCGCATGAACAATGGAATTCACTCGAAAATGTACATAGCTTATTAATGTTTATTAGGAGATTCACAGTCTTCAGCAAGCCCTGCTCTCAAAATTGACACAGATCCGAGAGATCATTTCAAGAGCCGCGCAACCTCTTCCTGCACGAGTGCCGATGCCAACGAAGACACCACCCAAGCAGTACCTGACCAATGAGATCTCCAAGGCCTGTGGGTAGGCAAAGTCTCGATGGAAGGCAAGGCTCAAGAGACCACCTATAACCAGGCCGCTTAGAAAGAGAGCTTTCCACAACTGACCATCCTTCAAGGGCTGGCACTCCCCCATTCCTCGCAAGAAGGGGCCCACGATGCCACTGATGCCCGTGATCTTGCCATCTGCCAGGTATGCTAGGGCGGCCGAATATCCAATGAGCAGGCCACCAACACCGGATTCGATGGGAGTGAAAGCCATTCAGGCAAAGTCAAAGCTAGGTGCAGCGAGTATGGAGCATGTGGTCCCAAACAGTGCCAGCTGCACTTGAGCAGGCAAGCGGCCAGCAGTTTGCAGCACAATTTGTCTCTGAGTCAAGGGAAACAAGGCGAGTGGCACCTGCGTTGTGGAGTCCACGAGCTTCACCACCTCTGCCTTGAGATCCGTGAACGTCTCAACGAGCTCCTTCTGCGCGGCCTCTGAAAACCTGGAGGCGAAGGAAGACAAAAAGACTTGGGCAAAACGATTTTAACAGTCAGGACCTCCGTGAAGCCTCCATAAAGCAGTTGCAGCACTGCAACTACCCCAATCCGAGCCCAACGTCAAAAGCCCCTAGACTTCCCGAATCTGTGTTGGGGGCATCTGGGCGGTGTCAAAGAGCACTTTGAAGGCAAATGCATCCCGAGGTCGAAAACCCTCCAGATTGAAAGACAAATATTCCCAGACCCTAAAAGACAATAGGAATGTTAAAAAAAAAAACTTGCGTCCAAGTGAATTTGATGTATTTTCAAAAGATGCCAATAGTCTTTTATTTGTTAAGCTAGATTCAGGAACTCACGTTAAAAGGTGTAAGGTTTGGGGCGACTCACTTACCTGGTTGCTGCGAAAATGATAATGGGAAAGCTGCGGTTGCAACTTGATTTGCGCACCACAGCTTCTTAGGAATTAAGGGCTCAGCGTTGCTTCCTGAGCTGCCCGTTTACTATGACTCGCAGTCCCACGTGAGAAGCCATTGATGTCATTCCTGGTGCGGTGGTTTGATGTTTGCCCAAAATGGGCTCGTGTGAAAACCCCATGGCCACTCTTCCTATCCTATTCTAAACCTTATCGTTTTTTGGTCATCGTTTTACAGGGGAAATGTCTAATACTTCTGGAATTGTAAACCTTCTCGCTTTTTGTGTATTGGTTATCGTTTTACCAGGGAAGCAGCAAATAGGACCGCTCTTGTAAAAAGTCTGACAAGGGGGTTTTTACCCAAGCGCAAATGATGTGTTCAGGGGTTTAGGGGTTTAGGCGAACAGGGGGACCCGAATCTGAACCCTGAAATATTATTGTCCTCTTGATTTGGACCCCCAGAGCGATACACCAATCCCTATGAACCAGTACGTACACGCAGCTTCCGTTTCATCTTCCATTTTCTTGCCCATGAGGTACTGCATCATTGGGATAGTAAACCCTATATCATCACTACATATCCGTAGATCATCTCCATATAACCCCAACCGTAAACCATAATCCCTAAACTCAAGGCTTAGGCCGCCCACCTACGATGCTGGCGGCGCATACACCTTAGGTCAACTGGTCCCGCCGGTAGCACCTGCATCAGACCCCGTACGAACTTCTCCTTGCAACCAGTACTGGCTGCCTCAATCGGCAATTAACTTAAACTCAAAAGCGCATGAATGTGGGGCTGGTTGTTCCAGTGGCCGGCCCAGCAGTGTCTGAGCCTTTTCCAAGCCTCCTCCGTGGGGCCTCTGGGGCCTCACGTGGTTTGGCCGCCTCAGACAGCGCGACGTGGGTGAATGTGTTAGATTGCCTTCCATAGTCGGGCCACTGCAGCACCTCGCAAGCCGCGACGCAATCGACGTCACCCTACAGCTCGTATATTGCATGTTCCACGCAACATCACAACAGATCATAATCCCTAAGCCTAAACCCCCTAACCCCTAAACCAAAGCCCGTAAACCCCTAAACTCCTGAACCCTGAACCCCTAAACCCTAAACCTCCGAACCCTAAACCCTTAAACCCCTCAAAACCATACAGTCTCTAAATTGACCGGCCTGAAGAGGTTGAGCCTGACCTCGGCAAAGAAGGCAGCCCTGGACCGCCCATCAACGGCCTGCCAAATAGGATAAGATTGGGTTTAGGGATGAGGGGGTTTAGGGATTAGGGGTTTAGGGTTTACGGATTTAGGGTTTAGGGGTTAAGGGTTTAGAGTTTAGGGATTTAGGGTTTAGGGGTTAATGGTTTAGGGTCTAGGGCTTACCCCAACGCCCCTTTCAGACCCCTGATGAGACCGGACGGGATGCTCCCACTCACTGTAGTTTGAGTAGCACTCGCCGTGTTTTTTTTGCCAGGTAGCTATCTTTCCAACCATTTAGGGATTTAGGGATTTGTTAGGGGGTTGGGGGTTTAGGGTTTAGGGATTTAGGGATTTAGTGTTTAGGATTTCCGGGTTTGCTAGGGGGGTTAGGGGCTTAGGGTTGAGGGATTTCGGAGTTAGGGGTTCAGGGGTTCAGGGATTTCGGAGTTAGGGGTTCAGGGGTTCAGGGATTTCGGAGTTAGGGGTTCGGGGGTTCAGGGGTTTAGGATGTTAGGTGTTTAGGAGTTAGGAGTTAGGGGTTTAGGGGTTTAGGGGTTAGGGGTTAGGGGTTTATGGGGTTTATCTAGGGGCTAATATAGGGGGTTGTGGGATCATAGAGGGGTTTATATAAGGTTTGGGATTAGGGTTGTGCAAGGGTATAGGGTTTCGGGGTTACGGGTTAGGGATTCAGGGGACGCGGCATTGAACAATGCAGAGAACCCAGCTTCCATTTCATGATCCATGTTCTTTTCCATGTGATTCCCCATCATTGCAGTAGACTTTGGCGGACGAAGGCTCGGCAACTGGCTATGCAGGACAAGCTTGGCTGCCATTCTGACACGTGCAAAGCTCTTGGATTCATGGCACAGCTTGCAAGCGACAGCACTTCAGCTTGCTTGTAGTACCTGAAGCCTTCAAAAACGATGCTGAAAGTAAAATCTCGAACCCTAACAGCCTGCAACTGTTCTGATCTCAACATTCCATGGCTAGGCCAGGTGTGCCAAATTTAGGTTCATGACGTGAGGCGAATTCAGTCGCTTCCAAAGAGGCCGGCCTTAAGGGCTAAGGAAGTCTGCTCCTCCTTGAACCTGTGCACCAACTCCTGGCTCCAAGAATGTGCGGCTTGGCAAATCAGGGTAAAAGGTGAGCTCTGCAGGCACCACTGCCACTATGCCTGGCCCGCAAAGCAGAATTCCACCAAAGAGACTGCAAGCATTCTTGCAAAGGTCTCGGCGAATTGCCCAAACTATTCACTGGGACTCAAACGAGACAGAAGCCTGAAATTGCCTCCTGAAGTTCAGCCCCTCCTTCCGGCACCCCCCAGACTACGAATATATGTCATCTAATCTAAACCTCATTCTCTACCCGGAACCAGCCTCTGCAGTGGGCCCTGGCTTTTGCGGCAGAGCAGCCAGGCGCCTGGCTTGCTTTCTGAACATGAGCTACTCGCCTGGGCAACAACAATAACAAGCTCACCGCCACCACCAGCATCGCCGACACCACCAGCATCAACATCACCACCACCCAGAACAACACCAGCACCAGCAGAGGAGGAGCAACGACAGCAACAGTGGCAGTGACCGCAAGAAGAAGAAGCAGAACCAGCAGGCAACCACTGACGTCGCCACGACCAACAGCAGCAGTGCGCAGGAACCGAAGTAGCAGAAACAGCAACAACGATGTTTTACAACGGAAGCATGAGTAAGAGCTTTTCAGGAGCTGTCAAAAGCAGGTGACAATCGTTGGGAAACACTCCTCAGCATCGTCATTATAATCAACAGGAGCGGCAAAATAGTTGTGATGCTGAAGTTAAGAGGGATGGCAGCAATGACGAACACTGGCAATTGTACAATTGACTGCTAGGGTGGTGAGAACGTGTCTCACACGTGTTGAATGCTTCATTGCAATAAGACCTATCAGTGTGAACAGGAACAAGTCGGGTAGCAGAACACAACCTAGTGCAGGAGTGAAAACACCTATGAAAAAATGAAAGACACTCCGGAGAAGTCATGATATAATCTGGAGAGTAAAGACATGATCTAGAGCAAGCGGAATTTGGGGACGAAGAAGATCTGCACTTGCTTTCAGATCTCAACCGCAGTTCCAGTTTGGTGCAGCCCTCCTCCGCAGCTCTGCGAGTGCCGGCGGCTCCAGTGTGGTGCTGGTGAACACCTTGAAAATTCTGGGGCCCAATCCTCCCATAACTTGTTTCACACTCCAACTGGCTACCAGTAACATATCCTGGAAAGACTCGATGTTCACCGACTCTCCACGCAGAAGGTCCTGTGAGGCATTGGCCCCTGGATTTCTGAGCAACTAGACATCGATTAGACATGACCCCTTAGAACTACCCTTATCCTTTCCAACGCGGCGCCCATGCCTTTGCTAGTCTTGCTTCTCCGGCATCCTTCTCATGTGGTTGCGGAAGGTTCAAAACATGCAATCCTGCAACCCAGGGCCACCAAGTCCGGTAACCCCACTCTCACTCTCTCCTTCTCTTCTTCCTCCTTCTATGCACCCCAGGAGAGGGGTGCTGAGGCTTCTTCTTCTTGTTCTTCTTCTGCCTCTTCTCCTTCAGTGACTCTCTCACAAGACTGGGTTGCCCGCGCGGGTGGTGCCTCAGTGCGGGCTGCGTAACAACAATAATAATAGCAATAGAAATTAAAAACAAAAATGAAAATAATACTGTCATCAGCATAAAGTAATACTAATGAATCACAAGACCGTTGCGGGCCCTGCTGGACTGAGCCCAAGGCTTGGCACCTGCAAGACAAGGAGTCAAGGTGGGACCCCCAAGCAGTGATCCGAAGCCCCAGTGCTTTTTTTATGGGAAATCTTCCGTGCCTCCGTGGATTCAGTCCCGGCTTCAATGAAGAAGGACTGCAGGTTTCGGTACTCGGAGCCTGCAGGACATGAGCAGAACCAAGAAAAAGATGGCAAGCCTGAGGCTTCTGCTGATTTCCACTGGATAGACGCGAGACAAGGAGTATTGCTCCTGCTCCATTGAGATGCAAGCAATTTTTAAGCAGTACGTACCTTGTGGTGTCAATGCTCTGGTATGCGCAAAGAATGCACAGCCAAGAGTCCTGCAGCGCAAACTTGTGGATGTTGGCAGCGAGCGTCTCCTTTTTCACAGCTTGTAGGTTTGCTAGGAATCAGATGGCTGGTCTGCTGGCAGTTGCGGCGCTTTGAATGGCACTTGGGTGTGAGCCACATATATAAATATATACGTGTCATATTAAATGGCTCTGGCTATGGATTGCAAGGGGCTCCACTGAAGTGGGCCTACAGATCGCCAAGACGAGCAGTACTGACACTGGAAGCTTGAGACACACCCAAAGGCTTAGCGCGTTGAATTTCAGCAAAGGTTCCAAGAAGCGCTTTTTGCAAATATCTCCGCCAATTTCCAGGGCTCGGCGTAGTCCATCAGCGAGGAGCTCGCGGGTCAGCTCCTAGAACCAGGCAGGAATTTCTGCTCGACGGATTACTGCGCTGATGCTTTCAGCCGTAGCGAGTCACCCGTGAGTCCGGACTAGGTCTGAGGCTGTCCCACAGGGTAATCCCCCTTGCTATGTCTATTAGTAAAGGCATCCTGCTCTTGGATTTCAAGGTTTCCATTCAGGCAGTGTTCAGAACACAAGGAGTCTGCCACATGCTAATACATAAATAAACTCGCAGGTTGCGGGGCCTTGGACGGAATGCCCTCGCCTTCCGCCAGGGCTTTGGCCAAGGAATCTGTGAACTCGTTGATGGACTTCACCTGACTTTATTCCAGTAACGTTCGCATCAAGTTGAAGGGTTCTGCAAGCTGCATCCTGATGTTTGCAGCGTTCTTGCAGCACCTACAGACATACACTCCCTTTTTGGACTGGCGATTGCAGATGTACATACAGCTTTCAGCGAGCAGCTTCCAGATTCTCTTCATCTTGCCCGCATGGGCGCGCACACACATATACACAGAGAAGGTGCAAAGCCATGATTCTACACTTTCTGGGCCGTCGGGTTGCGGAACTCTCCTGTTCAAAGCATAGAGGCAAGGCCTGGGAAGCATCCTGCAGCGAGAGCATTCGCCTGTGCACGGCCAATGACGTGTGCGCAGACTTAAAAAGACACCGTTCCATTCGATAGCAAGCATCTGCTTGAGTCCTTGTGCCTCAGCATCGGTCTCTGTAATCCAACTGGGATACCAAGTCAGAAATTCAAGGAATCTAGCAAACGCGTGCTTCCTTTTTTTTGCTGTGTCCTGTCCGCAACACGAAAGAAGGTGAGGGGTTGGAGCTCAGGCACTTGCAACCTTGACTATGTACCATGAAGATCCTCAGATCATTCTCGAGGCGCTGGGCAATCGGCCCTCACTAGCTGAATCAACCCTGGAACCAACCCCTTGCATCCCACCCCTCCCCCATAAGGCGCGGAAACTTGAAGGAAAGGACTGAGCACCTCAGGCGCTGCCGAGTCAGCTGCGCTGCCAAGCATGGCCCAAGGCTTTGGCAGCTGCATGTGCTTGCATGGAGCAAGATCTAAGGGATTGAAGAGTCAGAGTTGTGGGTTGCAGGGTGTTGGGTGCGGGGCTTCAGCGGGGCTTACACCTACGCAACACTACGATACTACGTGCACCTAGGTGTGTGGTCTTCCACAGAGAAGCTGGCTAAATTCCAGATTGGAAACGCGATGTCGGTGCCGCACATGGTCCAAGGCAGAGTTGGCTAAGTTACGTGACCTTCATCTGCTTTCAGGAGCTTCATGTGCTGCCTTGCCTACCGGCTAACTTGACGCAACAGCAGAGGCAAGTTCTGCAAGGAATCCGAGTCCTCAGTCTCTCTGCAAAGTCCTTCAGATTCCAGAAGAGCTACGCTGAGGCCATTGCCAACAGATGTCAAAGTCCTGCGTGTACAGGCTGTTGCTGATTGATCCCGGTCCGCCTGCAAGCAAGTAGACGTGCTGCGGGCTCCCTCTACTGCAGATTCATGCTGGACATCAATCATTTCCAGATGGAGCGGGCTCAGGACCCTTTCTTGCAAAGATAACCAAGTATTGTCATGGAAGGGCGATGTTGAACTGGAGGTCAAGTGAGCCTGTCAAAACTGCTAGTATCCCCTTTGACAAGCCCTAGCCCTAACTCAGCTCTGAAGCTCTTTGAGGTATGCCTGCCCCTGAAGAATCACCAATCCCGTACTCGATGCCTTCGCCACACGCATACTCAAACGAGTTGTTGGGCCAAATCCAGATGGTTCGTCTGATCTCGCCGTTGCAAAGTGATCACAGTCAGTGAGGTCGACACGGTGGTCCGACGCGTTTGACAAGAAGGCGGGTGGGGGTTGAGGGACCGGCTTCCAGGATGGTGATGCTCAACTAGATCCGTAGCATTGCGACCTCTGAGAGAATGTTGATCAGCTGCAGGCCCCTCTGCCAGTGCCCATGCCGCTCGCAGATGTTCACATCAGAAGCGCATCCGAAGACATTGGGCTTCGCGCGGGTCTGAGGCACACATTTTAAGAAATCCAAGGCTTGCTGCCACTCCCCAGCTGTTTCAAAGGCCCAAACAGTGGAAGTGCCTGTAAAGAGATCAGGAGCCAAGTCTGCACACAGCATCATGTCAAAGAGGTGGAGTGCGAGCTGCCACTGCCCACCACGAGCACATGCAATGATGGCGCTGTTGAAGCTCACATCGTTCGGGGAAACCTTGAGCTTCAACATCAGAGTCAAAGTAGAGAGCGCGCGCTCCCACTGATCACCCTTCTCGGCCGAACTTATGGCGGAGCTCATTGCAACAACGTTCGGAAAGATGCGGCGGTGCGGCATCACATCAAGCAGCCATCCGGATCGCTCCCATTCGCAGGCGTTCATGGCCGATGTGAAGGTCACCACATCGCCACAAATCGATTCGCAGTACAGCCTCGGTTCCGACATACCAGCGTGTCCCAAAACTCGTTTTCAACTTTAGAATAGCAATTTCTGCACTCGCAAACACGGGAATTCACGTTTCATCTCGACTGCCGCGCACAAGATTGCTCGGTAGTTGTATTCTTGTTAGGGAGGGGGGTCTATCAGGAGGAGAATCTCTTGCTGCAGTGCTTCTCAAGGTCCCCAACATGCCAGTTTTGATGCACTCAACCCTTCTAGGCCTCCAGCTGCTAACTCCATTCGAGGGGCCGTCCCAGCATGTTGAGTCCTTGCATCCAAACGTCACTCCTTTCATAAGCACCCATCAGCGAGTTGTACCTGCCAGGATCAGTATGAGCTGTTCTGTAGCTCTTCTGAGATGGCGGCTGCAATCGCCGCAAAAGAAAAGGCGGTGCCCTGCGTGCGAGACTATTCAATACAAGGCTAGCACTGCCATGGCAATCGCCAGAAGAATGATGATCACAGAAACTATTTGGGCAATTTCCCAAACAGCAGATGAAGAGGGTGGCAAGGGCTTTGCAAACCACAGCAACAATTTTCAGTGGCGCACGCGAACATGTCGGCCGAAAAGCCTGGCAGCCCTGGCAGCTGCACACTTTTGTAAACTGATGGAGCTGTAGACATGCGCGCTTGACAATAATGTGTTCAGATCCTGCTGAGATGTGCTAAGTGTGGTTTGCTCTGCTATCCCTTCGCCTCCTTGCTCGTTGAATGTCGGGCGGTTGAAGAACAAGGCATGCGCACTGCTCCACTGTGAGCCCTTGCCACAGGGAGGGGTTCGCAGCTACAGGTTTGAAGGTCTCGAGTCTAGAAACTACCTCGTCAAAAACCTGAACATTGCCAACCTGGTCACAGGAGCTCATCACGGAGTTGACCTCGACACCGTATCAAGTCAAGCCGCTAATGCCAGATCTAGATCCGCAGCTCACATCTCGCTCAAAGGCTTGAGCTCCCAGCAGTGACATCACTGATCTTCTGTTGAGAGAGTCCTCAGCTGCCCATGCGCTGGCCATTTTTGCATCTTTGGTCTCCGAAGCAGCCGGAGGCCAGGCTCATCCAATCAAACAGAAGGATTGCCACGGACCACTGGTCACCGCCTTCAGTCATCTACAAATCTCAAGATTGCTTAGCCCAACTCAACCACGCCTTTACCCATGGAGCTGATCACTGCGTTCTCGAAGACTACGTCGGTTTGCAAGCCTTGGCTGACCGCAACTAGCTGAAAAAAAGACCAAAGCACCCACCTCGGCCACGAAGTTCAGAACCGATGTCCAATGCAGACCTTGAAACGTTCAGCGTGCAAAGACAATGCATATTGCTGTACCTTCGCCAGAAACATGTCTGTCACCGTGTTGTACGCGTTCCCCACGACAACTTGACGTGAGACGCAGACCGCCAGTAGCCCTTCGCCTCCATGGAACTTGCCAAGGCGCTGTACCTCGTTTTTGAGGCAGGTACAATTAGGAATGCTAAAGCCAAGGATCCAACAATCCATCATGAGCAAGCGCTGCATCACGCGGTATCTGTTGCTGCAGAGGCACGTGATCAGATCCGCCTCGAGCATTGCCTTTTCGCATACACATGGTCTAATTAGGAAAAAGGATGTAAAAGGGAGGTGCGTGTGCACATGCGTGCTAAATTCAAATGGCCGAGGCCCCAAAACACCTGCTGACAAGAAGTGGACCAAGGCACAGCTTTCAGCTCAGCAATGTTTCTTTCTTTGAAGCTTCTGTGTAAAAACGTGCATGGCATCCAAGACATAAGAAAAAGCTCTGCCAAAACACAGAGCTCTTGAAGATGAACAGGCTCCTAATCCTAATTGCAGTTGCAGGGCGAAAACCTGTTCACACCGCACTGTAGGAAAAAGAGTTCTTTCTACATTGCTTTAGGAGTCATCTTGAAGGGCGCTCATTGTTGCAATTTCAGGGTTGTGTTGTCACTCTTGCCTCCACTCTTTGTCAGAGTATGCACCGTGCCATAGGCTGACTGCAAACGTATGCATCTACCACCAACCTGTAGGCGCGTTTCTAACCAGTGAACTCCGTGGCGCTTTTGGTCTTTGAAAGAATTGTTCTAGCTGTTGCTGTCAATGCATGACCTTTCTCTCGCACATGACCACATGGTTGGTTGCACAAAACTTTGGACTTGACGTTTGGACTCATTTCGTGTTCGTTTGTGGCAAATGCAGTCAGTCCAATTTAATCTCCTTGTACTTATAGCATTTATGTGAGTAGCACATACCATCCTCATTGGAGGGGAGCAAGCGAGGAACAAAGAGATAGTGAATGCCTTGAGGTGCGGCAGTCTTTCAACAGTGAGGATGCCACAAGCGACAATTCTGCTCGTGTCGACTGGCTGACACCGCCTGGGTGCATTACTGCGCTACGGTAAGACTCCTGCCACTTCCATGGAGTTGAGCGCTGATGCTGCCTGCACCTCAGTGCAAGTTCAGTGGGGTAGGAAGGGCAGCTGCACTCTTGGCCGCACTAGTAGCAGCTTCGCACCATAACCCCAGGTGCAGCCAACATATCCAGCAGAAGCACTGAACACCAAGCACTGCCCGCACCAGCTGACGAGCCCACCACTACAATCCCAAAGGTGCCAAAGACAGTACAACCCAACCCCAGCTTAACAGCCAAGGGTTTGACCCAGGAAAAAGCCTTCTCGCAAGCACTGAGGCTTGAGTTGTAGTTCACAGCCTAGGCATCGGTACATCCTGTACAAAGTCATCTTTCAACATCTTGCAACTCCGCTAAGGATGCAGCGTTCGCCTCCACTTCACACGTTTGCATAGCTCTCAGCAGCTTCGATGCTCCTATGCCCGAGAGATGCTTGCTACGAACTCCGCACAGCCTGGTTTCCGGCCTCGCCATTTTCCCAGGCTGCTGCAAGCACTGAGTACAACCTTGCAGTTCTTCTCCCCAACATGCAACATGATGAAACAAACATCTCGGTATATCTCGGTGCTCCTGAGCATCTCACACCACATGCCACAGCGTCAGGCTCAAGACCTTGGCTTCAACCCTTGAAATGCCATCACGCCAGGCAAGGAAACTGAAGCCGACCTTCACTGAGGAGATGTGAGAACTCCACTATGGACCATTGCCATTGTTGTGCCTGCGCAGTGGATGGACAAGCCGACAAAAGCAATGCTTCCTGGACAATTGTCTGGGCCTTGGCGCAGGTGCCGATGCCTGCCCACCAAGGCGTTGGGTCACAGTTTCAGGTTCTGTGTCTCGCAAGCATGCGCTTGCTATCAAGAATGCCTAGGCCTAGGCTCCTTCAACGATAAAAAGCCATACACCTTTGCTGAATCATCCTCCAAGTTGCACGCGCTGCAAATGACCTCATTCGCTGGTGTCTCACAGGCTTGAAAGCTTCTGGATCCTAGACTTGCCAACAAATGCCGTAATGATGTCAAGTCAAGGCACCGCATGGCGCTGGTATTCAACAGGAAGTGCTGAGAAACAAGTCACAATTTGGGTACCGCCTGCTTTTCATGACACGGTCTTACTCCAGTCGCTGCGCAAAAGCTCATCATCACACTCGCTGCATCCTTCTTTCTTACGAGTAGATCTCAACCGTTCCGTATGCAAACTCGTTGCAAAAGAGAAACCTTTCAGTTTCAATCTTGTTGTTGTAACATGTTGTAGCGAGCTGCCTTCGATTATTGCAGTGACCCACGCCCCTCAACGTAGTCTGTCTGACTTGACTCCCACATGATCCACTGCTGGGCAAGTCGGCCAACAACGTAGAGTCTGAAGAACTCTGGCAACCCTATAGTATATACCCAAGGCAATCCCTTTCTTGCCCAGGGGTGACACTAAGCCGCACCACAGCTCCCCCCAGCTGAGCACATTTCAGCGAGGTTGGATTCATGACATTGTGATGAAACACTGCTGGGATGGAGATCTTGCTTCGAAAGAAGACAAGTCAAGAGGAGTCCGGAAAAAACAAAATCCTGTAGAGCAAGGTAGGAATCTTTTGCATGCTGCACACCTGTGTCATCACATTTTTCACTGTTTCTCGTTATGTCTTTGCATGACCCTTTTGCACCTTCATGTGGGGCTCTAGCTAACTGGCATGCAACCAACGTTGGCCTCACTGCGATTTATAAATACAAGGCCATCTGACAAGTGAGATTGTCCAAGTGAACCTCATGAAGATTTGTCGCAGCAATGAGGGCCATGCTGTGTCCAACTGCAAGAGGCGATCGTGCAGCTCGCATAACCTCAGCACAGACAATCCTCGATTGTTTGCAAGATGCTGGCACAATAGCCATTGGCAGGCTCCCAGCAGACGTCTGGATTCTTGCCATTGTCCCCGTCGACGACATGCCAGGACTGCACCTACAAATTCGGATTCCAAATTAGGATGTCTGCCACCAACTGCGATCGAGGGAAGCTGTGCTGACCTGTGAAGTCCTGAAGGTTGCTCAAACGAGGCCTGACAAAACTCAAACAATCTCAAACACTCTCACAAAGATGAGAGGAAGCGTAATGATTGCTCAAGTGGCCTGCCGCTTCGTGTAGGAGTGCACTCCAGTGCCGTAGCTGCTTGCATGGCCACATCGCTGCAACCATGTCTCTTTAACACCAGCTAGATTGGATCATACTGAAATGGATGCTGAACTTGCGCGGCAGCATCGGCCTCGACTTGATTTCTGTCGGCTTGATTTCAGGGGGCATCTGCGTCCAGCATTGCAACGCACCACGGAGAACAAACGTCAGCAAGGTTGCCATCATCTAGTCCAGCATGTTTACGAAGAATAAGACGCAAAATAGCACGAAGCAAACTACATGAAGCCATGAAACAAGAAAACGTTTCTTCCAAAGCAAAATATATTCCACACAACGACTGTGTCTCTATCTTTACATAAACTGATTTCTGATGGTAACTGCTTTTCTGGCAGCTTTCCAATTCCAAAGCCATCGCCGAACGCTAGGACCTTTTCATCTTGTTCATGGCTATTGCAGGATGTCGCGCATGTTGCAGGATGCGTCTGGCGAAGCTAAATCAGAATCTTCAAATCAAGTGATATTTTTGCGCCAACCCTCCGCCCTGTCCCTTTGGAGGCAACCCGTCTCAAATGACAGCTTTTGCCTCCAAACATGGGCCGATGCCAGTCACACCGCACTTTGTGCACATCATTTTTGCAGACTGCAGACATGTACCTGACTCTCGGCCTAGCACGGCAGCTCAGGGCCTTACAGAAGCTGATGGAACCTGAAACCATCAACCACTAGCCTGAAGATGTCTGCTGTTGCAATTCAGCAGTGAAATTGTTGACGAATTAGGTGCTCCAGTCATCGAAGCAATTCTGCATTCGCTTTAAGGTCAGACTTTACTCTACTTCATTACGTAGTAATCACATTAATAACATCTTTTACCGCCCACGGAATATGCAAATTCTCATGAACAGCTTCATGCGTAGGTCACTTCTGGTGGCTCTAGTCAATTGCTTGCACAAACTTCTGCCTGATGATCGGAGCACCCTGGACATTTAGCACAACGGCTCCACTTCAGCGGGCGCTCGCGCCTTGGAGTAGCTGTCATGCAGAAGCTGCGTGTCAGAAGATCGCCCATGGTTCATGCTCCCATCCGCCACGCCTGCTTTCTGAGGTCCAGGCCAGTCCAAAGAAATGCTTCAGCTGTCCGGCAGGTGAGACAGCTCGTCAAACTGCTGATGGCTGAAAGCGAATTTGTTTCACAGACTGACAGCATGCCTGCAACGCTGGAGGGGTGACTTCGGCCATCAGCAATCTGTGCCGTGACATGGTTGAACAGTGCACAGTGCCCAGCAGTCAAGGAACATCACGGCCCGCACTACTCCTAGATCCATCAGTACATCTTGGTACATGTTGTGCAGCTATGGCCCACTTCCTCATAGACAAACCAGTGCTGAAGGAATAATTAAACTGCTCCAGGATCTCGTGGGAACGCTGAAGCTCGACAACGCTTCTTTTTTCGGCGTGTCTGGGATTCTTTGTTGCAACATCGCGTGTCCTTGGCTTCAGGTTCTGAGGAACTGAAAGCCATGCCATCTTGCTAGGATCATAGGACTGCCTGGCCCTTGACCTTCTTGGAGGTTCAGGGTCTTTATCACCCAACCATAACTGTCCGCATAGCCCGTTTACAAGTCCCAGAATCTCCTAATGTAGCTGTTGGTGGGTTACAAGTTTAAGTTAAAATTGAGCTATAATTACTACACCCTTGATCCCTATATGCAGCCCCAGAACGCCCCAGCCCATTTCATGTTCCATCTTATTCTCCATTATTGGGTTCGTATTATCCCCCCCAAACCACTTTTGGCTAAATTCCTAAACCCTCGATTCCTGAACCTCCAAGTAGACCACACACCTACCTCCTGCTTGGCCAAGTGTAAGCTCCCTGCAGAGCCATCCTCTTGCCGCCTTCTATGGATTTGCAGATAGGCTTTTGAAACCAGATAAAGACTAATTGCGGGTTGAGGCTGATGAACACGTGGAGGCCTAATCTACAGCTTATACACAAAAAAAAACATATGGGTGGGTGGTTGTCAAAATTATGGTCCTTTTGGGGTCCCTCTTATAATACGGCCCCTAATATTTAGGGTACCCAAAAAGGGACCATAATTTTGACAACCACCCATATATGATAGTGTAGAAGATTGATCGAATAATGTCATGGGCTACTAAACCGTACCCAAAGAAAACAAAAAGGAAAAGAAACTTAAATGCGATTTAAGTCAGATAAATCTTCACAAGCAAAAAAATGCGCCTCCTGACAGAGGACAGAGGCCGGTTGTTCTTCTCACAAGGGCTACCAACAAAATCAGCAATTCCTGGCAATCCTACACCCCTTGTATCCCTATATAACCTCTGCATATAACCCCCATTTAACCCCCTATACAACCCTGTAGCAACTCCCAACACCTGAACCCTAAACCCTCAACCCGGGACCTCCAGGCCCCCTTAACCCGAAGGAAACAGGCCTTCCTGTCTGTTCCCCAGGCCTCACCTGTCAAGTCCACAATCTGGTTTCATCCAGGGTTTAGGGTTTAGGGTCTGCCAAGTCTAGGGCTCAACTCCAGAGGATGCTGGTTGTTATGAACGCATGTACCGAAGGTTGAATATTGGGGGGGGGGAAGGAGGGGAGGGTGGATTTAGGGGATGTATCGGGGATAGATCAGGGGAATCGAAACGAAAATGGAAGCTACTATGTAGAATCTAAGGTTAGATGGAAGCTGTGATTTGTAGGGCCATGTAATGTCTAGGTTGTCTTGATATAGCCAATCATGGAAGATGAAATGGAAACCTTGTGTCCCTTTTAAGACGTAAGAGGGGTTTAGGGGTTAGGAGAATGGAACATCAAGAAGACAAGTAAATGGAACATGAAATGGAAACCAGGGGCGAAAGGCATGCATCATATAAAGGGTTTCGGGTGTACACATTGCTTGGTTGTTCTGAGAGGGGAATGCAGGCATGGAAAAGAATATGGAAAAATAGAAAGGCTACCATAGGGATCCACTCACTAGCAGCCGTAAGTGATTTTACATCACCCTGCCACACCGATGAATTTGATGGCCTTGTTGGTGGCCTCGGTGCAGAGACTGGTGCTTTTGCGACATCTCCCAGGCGCCACCAGACGCGCGACCTGTCACCAATTGCCTCTCACATGAGCTATAATCTAAACTGCTAGCATCCCCCTGAACAACCCGATAATAGTCCCCTATATAATCTCCTAGATACGCTCCTTGAAGGAGTTTAGACTATTGCTCACATACTTGAGTAGGGTGATGGTTCTCATGATCCCATGCCGGAAGGTGGAGATGTGGGCCCAAAGCTCAGAACAACTTCTGGGTTGCCGGCAGCAGCGCATCCATCTCTTCACGATCTGAACCAGGGACACTGGCATTTCTGAAGTCTGCAACATCCGAGCTTACTGAAGTTGATGTCAAAGAATTGAAGCCGGTGCTTCTCCTGCTTTCTCCCGTTTAACGCTTTGAAATGGAAACACGCCCGACCTAGGCTTACTTGAAAACGGTCCGATCATTCTTCCGTCAATCCACCCATTCCTTATATCGGAATGCCCAGGAACCCGAAAAGTACCAGCTTGCCAGAATTCACGCACGGTTGTGGCACACTTATGGTAGCCGCAGCCTTTGACTTGCCAACATCCGTTACGATTCGCGTCAAACTCATGTTTGGACACTGAGGGTTTGGTGCAATTCTTCTGAGGTGTAGGCTGTAGTAGGCTCGCAGCATTCCATCCACGCCGTCAACGGTGTAAACCTGAGGGATCCATCCATCACTTCAAGATGATCATAGCTGGAGCCAAGATTTTGATATACTGCCATTTAGCACCATCCATGTACATGCGTTGCGCTGATTCATCTACCATCAGCCAGGTGGCATTGCTGTTTTCGGCTTTCTGGAGGAGCTGGTCCTTAATGGTCTCAGTGCGCCCGTCCAAGACCTGCAGCAAGCTGTGGCGAGATGAGTGGTCTCTGGCAGTCTGGTTAACTTTCAAAAATGATAACCTTAATTCTAGTTTGGGTTTAGGCGTTCAAGGTGGCTGAACGATACAGACAAAGTGAACAACATCTGGGCAACTGAGCAAGCAGAAACAAAATATCAGAATGCCCATACAGGCCTCCAACTTGTTGCCCTGGTCGCGCATCTGGCTGGCAACAGACTCGAGCTGCCTCGCCTGCTTGTGGACAGTGCTCGGACAAAACCATCGCACGTCATGGTAACTGCCTCTGCGACCTAGAGTTAGTCTTCGACTTGCCAGGCAGGGTCTCAAGAAAGTGTGACCCTTTGTGATGCCAGCCTGTTCAGTGACCTGCTGCGCAGCCTTCCCCAGAGTCTCGCTATCGGCCTTCCTGATCATAGTCACCTGCACAGAGTTCATATGCTTTGCATCGAAGCATCTACGCAAAGCAGCAGCCATGAGGTTGAAAAGCAACACTCATCAAGGCAGTACTCGGGGTTCTCCAGTCCCGCGCGCCTCCATCTGGTCAATGCGCCCCTGGCAAGAGGGCAAGTTGTGGGCATGGGAGCCTTCTCTAAGTACCGTCACCTACCTTTGACCCTGCCATCTCGAAGGTGTACATTGTAGGTTCATGTAGGTTCCCGATGTTCTTGGCACACACACCCAGATGGAGCACTTCTCTCTGGAGTGCCTGTAACTTCTCGAAGGTGTCAGAGGACACTTTGGTGGTTGCTAGCGTCTCCAGCCTGCCACAGAAAACGCACCTCTACAAGAGTCTGCTATGGCAAGATCGCCACACTGGACGCAGCAACACCCATGGCCAGCACAAAAGACCGCGAATGAAAATGCCCTGCATCTTTGAAAAAATGGACGACCTCAACCAAAGGCATGCCTTGAACTTGAGCTTTTCTGCGCAAAAGGACTCTAAAATTCTAAAACGTCATCGTCCTGTTTGTGGAAGAACTTCTCACAAGGCACCTCTGGATGGAGGCGGTGGCGGTGGAGAGCCGGGCATTCGTTGCATCGCTTTCTGCAGCACTCGTCTTGGTCGCAAGCTCCTGGGGTTGCTGCGGTCTTTCACCGTTTGCTAGACTGCGTGCAACCCCTTGCCTTCTCCAGGGCAATGATGCAGTTCGATGTGCGGGAGCCTGAAGACTGAGTCCAGGAGATTGTAGCAGTGGCCATATAACTTGCTCAAGGACGCAAAGACAACCACATGAAATCTCGTATCACATCGGCGACATCCCAGCCAAGCCGTTGAGGGCAGAGCGTTCAATCTCATATTGGCGTTCCAGCTTCTGCGTCTCCTTGTCAAGGGCACCTGAAGGCTGGACAATGGAATTATTGTTGGTAGAGTTCTGCAGCGTCGCCAGCTGTACAGCATGGCAGGGATTCTTTATAGTTCGCCTTGACAGCAAAGGCTGAGGATAGCCTCAACAGCAAAGCATGGAGAGTGATGCACAAGGCCCGGACCAATATGTCCAGTATGCTCATCCAAAGCCATCTGCAAGCGGGTGCTTTGCGTGTGGGCCTGCAGGACTGTGGCTATCAATCTGCAGCGGCAACCAAATCTTAGCGCAGTCTCAGTCCCACAATCATGAATAGACCAGGAGCACACCTGCCAAAGAATCCTTGCGGCCATTGCCCTCACTACCATGCTGTATCAAATCAAGCACATGAAGCACAATTACACGGCAAGGTTTGCGCCGACCTCCATTCCCATCTCTGTCACGCGGTCTGACAGGGATTTCATGGCCGAGGCCTCGACCACAGCTCAGGTACACTCGGGAGAGCCAGCTTGCAGTGATTGCCACACAGCAGCAGCAGCAGCAGCAG
>CAJNIZ010006557.1:0-15307 GCA_905231905.1 Symbiodinium pilosum | reverse complement strand
AGCGGCGGCAGCCCTTAAATAATAATCATCACAATGACACGAATTTTGGTAACACATCTCCCTGCTACATCATGGCATTCTATTAAGCTTCAAGCGCGCATTTGCGATTCCTCGGTGATGTTGCGAGTGAGAAGGCGACGAACTGTCTCCGTCTCCTCCTGCCGTGCAAACCGCCAAAGCAAGGACATATCTTCAATTACTTGATGTCTTGTGATGAATGAACTAGGCTGTAACCTAGACCACGTTGCATCAAAAAGATATTCTAAATACCATCATTCCACTCAGGCTGCGCAAGAGTTTGCTGCTTGCTAGCGAACAGGATTCCTTGCGAACCGTCTGCTCACGTTCCAGGTCGGAACGTAGCTGCTTCAACTCGTCCTTCATCCCTGCAATGCCTCGTGAAAAGGATGGGGATTTGGGATTTTGGAGGGAATGGATCACTGCAGTAATACCTGCACAGGGCCCATGATGAAAATGCATGAGCCATCCTGCCATTCCCGGCTAAGGATTGGTGAGGATACTGGTGAGAAATCCCCTACCTCTCATCTGACATTCTGGCTCAGGCTGCCGCATGACTGAATGCCTGTCAGCTCATGCCTCAGCAACCACGACTGCAGGAGGCAGCTTCCTGAAAAGATCACCAGGGAGGCAAGTTACTCGTGACTGCATGGTCGGCTTCTTGCGGCCACACAACCCAGCCCGGCAGACATGCTCGGGAGGTGCACAGTGCAAACTGCCACCGAGGTCAGAGCAATGTTTCCCGCACGAACGCAAAGCCGCTTGATGCTTCCTGTAGGCAAAGAAACATCAAGCCCAGAAGCATCCCCTCGGTTTGAGATGAATTCTGCTGCTGTTCGCTGTCACTTGTTACATACCACACAGCCTTACAACCGCATTTCGCAAAACCATTTCGCGTGAGAGGCGCTGTCGGCCTCAGGTGTTGGTTCTTTGGCAGGCACAGGCACCACAGGAATTCCTGGCTGGTGGCAGGAATGGCAGGACTCAAACCAGCAGAACTTCAGCGCGTGGGCAGACTAGACTCTTAATGATCCTGCTTCTTGTGCTCTGCCTCAAGTCACAGCAATCATGTCTTTACAAGCTTGATTCTGCTGGGTGTTTAAAAAACACGCGGCGGGTCCTTCAGAGTCTTGCATTGTGGCTTCCACACCAAGCACACAAGCCAATCGAGATACTCGGAACAAGAAACAGACCGTAACCTCCCACAAACAATCAATGCAATGAAGCCAAAAACCTACATACAGGCACAGCACTCCACGTCTCGGCTTGAGCCAGGGCACGGCGAAGCATGTCTGTTCTTCTCCTACTCAGCCCCTCAGAATAATGTTGGTTCAAGCCTGCACGGCCACATGCCCCTAATCGCCCTAATGCCACGTAGAGTTAAAGTGGGCACTGATTCCGCAGCAATTTCAGCCAAGGCAGATCGCACAGCTTTTCCGAAGTTCAGCAAGTGGAGTTCATCTTCATTCAAGCGATGTGAGGAAAGTCCTGCGCGAACTTTGACTGAGCTCTGCCCACCCTGATTGCCTTCCCGCTCCTCGAACCGCACGGCGTGTTGCCAGCTTTCGCTGCGCAACAAGGAAGCCACAGATACCACATCTGCACGAAAGGGGGATTTTGGTCCAACTGCCGGGGAAGGTCTGTGTCTCAACCCATGCAGTGAGGCCTCACATTCATTTGCAGGTTTGGATCCCGTGCTACAGTACGCGTCTTCAGGAAAGTCTTTGCAAGCGTCCAGCCTATGCCATTGGTGCAATGTTTGATGAGATGGGTGGCGGCATAGCACCCTGACGGGTGGTCGTATCGCTGCTTTCTTGTTACTTCTGCAGGTCATTTGAAACTGCAGAGACTCACGTAAGTTCTAAGTCTGGGACCGGCATGGATGGTGGCGGCTTCATAGAACCCTGGTCGCCATCAAAAGTGTTGCGAGAGCAGAGAGCGTGCGAAGCTTGCAGACACGAAGAACATAACATGCATGTCAGCGCCTGCATACCCATGCTGGCAGCGAGCGGACGATATGATGGCACATTGAAGCCTCAGAATCACGCTGACCCAGCTCGCCGGCGGCAACAGCAAAGCAAAATAGGGCTGCCTAGAACAGAGAAAGCACTTCCCCGAATCTATGCGCAATGATGTTGGCCTTCCTGACCAATTCCCCGAAATGAATGGCACGAGATAGCACAGAAACTGCTAAGAAGAACAAGCATGGCTGCCACTTCAGTACATGCTGAGCTTCCTCGGACTTCCAGAGACTGACGCTGAGGAAGCCCACAAAATTCCAGTAGATTAACTCCACACAAAAACATTAATTGTCGGAGGCCCTTGCACCTGCTCGACATAACCATGTCTTGAATCTCGAATATCTTTCTTTAGCAGTCTCCTGTCGGCCTGCAGCAGACGCCAACACATGGCATATATGCTATAGTAGTTTCCGTGTTCTTTTACATGATCCCTATATTACACCAATATATACCCTAGAACCCCAATATAACCCCTATACAACCCCTATAGAGCCCTAAATAGTAGTTTCCATTATCTTTCCATTATCCCAATACAACCCCTAAACCCTAAACCCTGTGTAACCCCATGACTCCCTCAGGGAGCGGACGTCGGATCTCTTCATGCAAGGCGTCGATGTAGGCAGCCTGAAACTGCCGGCATGCAATCCTGCATGTGGGTTAGTACAGTATTATAGTATATTACAGTATATGATAATCTATTATGGTCTATTACTTATGGTATATTATAGTGCAAAGCAAGCATTTTATTGTTATATTTAATATTGGGGATCTATACAGGTCATATTGGGATAATGCAAAAGAAAATGGAAACTGCTACGGGTTTAGGGTTTAGGTTGTGGGCAAGGAATGGGTGGCTCCCGTATGAGTTCAGTGCATTTCCGGTTTAGGGATCGTGCCTGCTGCTTGTGCGATGCGATGAGGGCCTTCAAGTCCGGACCTGCCTGGCAGCATAGCAAAGCTTCTGCACTGCCAGTCTTATTACCATCGAAACGGCAGTGATGGGCAGGATGGGTACTTTAACTGTTGGTGTGCATGCTCGGACGACCGTTCGAACGATACATATACTTCTTGTGCAGCCTAGCACGACCCCATGTGCGAAGGTCACATGACGGAAGTTCCTACGACTGGTGGCTAGGGTAGCCTCGAACGTGTTCTTTTCAGCAACTGGCAGTCATGGCTGGCGTTAGAACGGAATTCGCCCTCGAGCCGAGTTTTGACTAGTACAACCGTCTTAGATTCGCATTACTGTCTTCTGTCGCATCTCTGGATGAAACTCTCAAGTGACTTTGCAGCTCTGGCAAGATAGACAAAGATCGTGGTGCTGCAAAAGGGCAGAAGTACTCATGCGGAAAGTACAGGTGTGCCGTCTCCTGCTTATTTTGCGCTGAGAACTCCATGTGACTTAGTTCTTCATCAAACATGGAGTTATCATTCTCAAAACTCGTCTGATTTGCAATATTGACAACAATTGTTTCACCTCATGAACACAAAAGCCTGTCATCGGGCCCCTCAAAAGCTGGTCTCACAAATCTGAGAATCCATCGTGTTCTGCTGAAGATAGACGGTAGTTTCCCTAGATAAGGGGGGGGACACCAATATAGACACCAAAATAATGTAATCTTCATTGGGACCCCCAGTGGTACCCCCAATTTTGGGAAACCCCATACGGGGACCCTGGGTAGGATCTTGCTCCCAACTTGGGGATCTCAGCATCTCCCTTATCAGGAAACCCTGCACCTTCAACCCTAAGCCCTAAACCCAAACCCTGCGCCCCAAACCCTAAACTCTGAAACCTGAACTCTGAATCCTAAACCCAACCTTACACTGGAAACCCTGTGGCCTGCGTCTTAACATCCTCCCCGACGAAGATGGAGCAGGTCTGGCGGGTGCCTCGCTGCACCTCAAGGTTCAGGGCTTTCTGGGTTTAGTGATTATTGGTAGTATTGGGGTTAGATTGGGGTTATATAGGGATAATGGAAATAAAATGGAAACTACTCTTTAGGGCTTACTTAGGCTGTCAGGCTTACTGCTAAGGAACGTTTAAGGTTGAGTTACCATACTGGAGAATCAAATGGAAACTGAAATGGAGGCGGCGCTTATACAGGGATTCAAAGAACTTAGACTAAGTTGCTCTAATGTATGGTAAACAATGAGGTTCTTCACCGCAAATTTCAGTTCCTTAACAGCAATCCTGCATGTTCTTGTCACGCCTTCTCGACGCATGAGCCGCAGTACTGGGAGCTAGTCGCCCCAAAGTTAGGGTCTATTGTAGGGTTTCGGATTCTACGTTTAAGTTCCTGGTTCAGGTTCAGGGTTGAGGGTTCAGGGTTTAAAGATTCGAACTAGGGTTTGGGGCTTTGGGGTGCCCCTGAACTGATGGCATCCAGATGCCCTTGGCCCCGCCTATCTTCTATTGGTTTGGAAATGTGTCCACACAGCCAATCCTCTAGCCCGTTGAGGTGGTCGTAATAATTCGTAGTATCGCAGTAGGGTTTAGGGCTTGGAGCTCGGGATTCGAAAACTAGAATCGCACTGACTGCACTGGCTCTAGCCAGACCACCACATGATACTGTTATGGAACGGAGGGCAATCGTTGATTTGCAACAGGAAGCCAGCAGCTATCGGGCGCTGGCCTCTTCTCATCTTTTGAGTGAAGACTAACCAGGCAGATGTCTTCATGTAACCGGGTCCGGGCTCCTCCCAGAACCTTGCTAGCTTGGAAGCTTGACCTAGCACCGAAGAAAAAAAAAAGCCGTAACCTTCATGGCAGCTTTTGAACCAGCAACCTGAACAAGACTGACAACCCATCTCCGGCCTCGAAGGCTGTGCCAATCACGGAGAGGCAGATCTTGGGCCTCTTGGCTCCGGGGACTTGTTGTTATCCCACAGGGTGGGTGTGCTAGGAAAAAAGTAATGTTAGCGGGGGATAGAGCGCCCAGGATTCCCTAACCCTTGTACAATGCAGAGGCTGCCAACCAGAGGCCTCTTTTTTGGAGTGGAAACCCCCATGTGCTTACAGCTTGGTCCCTACAAGCTGTGTCCCCTGCTGGTACACATCCGCCACGGCATCGGCATAAGCCTGCCGACGCATCCCCCTTGGAAAAACAAACTCAGGAGAAGAGGGAGCTTCATGGCTTTAGATTTCTTCCAAAAGTTGCTCGACAGCTCTAAGCAGGCCTGCTCGAAACGGCTGACCAGGCTCTGCAGGTCGCCAGCAGGCATCCGGGGGTCGGTCTTCGTGTCAAGGTTGAACCATTGCTGAAAGATGCCTTGTCGCAAGGTGCCAGACACAAAAGCTGGTCGAACCGTTCTCAAATCAGTGAAAGCCAAGGCTCCGGAGGAGTAACGCTCGGCCAGGCGCTCCACGGGAACCCTGGACCAGTTCCATGCGGTCATCGAGACGGGAAGACGTGACTACCGTGACTGCTGATGCACTCGGCTGGAAGCATGCGTCCTCAGCAATCCAAGGCAGCGGGCAGTCTCTGGCGTGAAGACCTGTCATGGAGGCGCTAACGCATGATGGGTCTTGCCTCTACCCTGGCCCAGTCTGGCAACTGCAAATATACAGCACAGCAAAGTTGGAAGAGCTGTGGCTCGAGAACTTGTTTGAAACTGGCAGGCTGGCAGGCTCTGGGCACTCATAGACTGTGAAGCTTAGCACCGTGGTGATTCCGACCTGAGAATAGTAAACAGAGCATGAGATGCAGAAGCCTGTGCTCTTTCGCTCGCTGTACTGACTGCGCATGCCCCATCAAAAGTACAATCCAACAGACAGTTTGCACCTCGACGCTCAGAGTCTGAGATCGGCCAATCACCTTCACCATACGGACCGTAGTTCCAGTTGTCGGAAAAGGTCTGAATGTTGCAGGCTCTAGCCAAGACCATCCTGCCTTCGTTGCGGCTCCGCCACTGCTCACATTGCAGAAGTAGTACATATCCTGCTCAGCCAGGCCCGGGTCGCAGCTATGCATGAGCAAACGTGAGTGGGGTAAGGGCAAGTGGGGTTGGAAGAACCTCAGAATCAACTTGTTTTGTTGCCATGTGGCCAGACGCTCTCAAACTTAATGGTGTCAGCGAACAGCAACTATCCACCATTGCGCCTTTTCACAGCTCGAATCACAGAAGGCTGTCTTACCCTGTCAGCGAGCAAAGGCCAACATCGAGGCGGAGGCTTGCGCTATTTGATCACTCAAGCTTGACTCGCTTTCTCCGGTTGTCCAGATTCGAGGCATCACAGAACTCTTCCACAAGGGGCACTAGCTCCAAGAAGCCGCTCTGCAAAGCAACTTGCAAGGCAGATTCACCGTGATGATTGGTTGCAGCTAGGTCAGCGCGAGCGGCAAGTAACAAGCGTGCCGTTTCCAAACTGCCACAGGTGCAAGCAGCCAGTAGTGGAGATGTTCCCGCACGGTCTGCTTTGTTAGTGTCAGCCGCCGCTTCCAACAGCAAACAAGCTACATGGCTGTGCCCGTTCATAGACGCCGCTAGCAAAGGAGATCGTCCCACGCTGTCAACCTGGCCCAGACCTGCACGGTTACGTATCAACAGTGACACCAGGGAGTTGTGCCCGATCTCTGCAGCAGCTAGCAGAGGTGTGATGCCCCTGGCGCTTGCCCCATCCTTCTGTGCACCAGCAGACAGCATGACCTCAGCAACATCAACGTGCCCGTTCTCGCAAGCAGCCAACAAAGGCGTCGTGCCTGCACTGCTGCCTCGCTCCATGTCCACGCCAGATGCCAGCAACAACTTCACGACCTCTGTGTGCCCGTTCTCACATGCAGCAAGCAAAGGCGACGCGTCGTCAGAGGTGTCCACCCCGTCAGCCGACGCTCTTGCCTTAAGCAGTAGCTGCGCAACCTTCGGGTGCCCATTTTGACATGCGAGGAGAAGAGGCGATTGGCCCCACTCACCAGCCCTGTCATGCCTGGCACCCTTTTGGATCAAGAAAGAAACTATTTGCAAGAAGCCGCGTGCAGAAGCCACGAGCAAGGATGATCGCGCGGCTGTGCCAGGATGAGCAGCTTTATCAACGTCCGCATCTGCATCTAACAAGAGCTCAACCATCTCCAAGTTGCCCATCTCGCTGGCAAGTAGTAGTGAAAAGTCTCCATTCTTGCTGGTACTATCCGGGTTCGCCTGAGCTGCAACTAGCAATCTTGCAATGGCCAGCTCATTGTTCTTGCAAGCACCCAAGAGGGGTGTCTTGCCATCTCTATCAGGGGCATTCACACCTGCACGGGCTTCGATCAAGAGGCTGACCAACTCTAGCAGGCCAACCGCTCGGTCTTTTTGCGCGCCCGCCTCCAAGAGACAACGAGCGACCTCGACGTGACCCCCACTGGAAGCCATGAACAAGGCGGTCGCCTTGTCCCAGAAAGTAGTTTGGTCTGGGTCCAGTGGGGTGCTGAGTAAAGTTTCCAGAGTGTCTGTCAGTCCTGTTGCGGCAGCCACCCTAAGTTCTCCAGCTTGGGCGACTTGCAAAGGGAGAATGAGCAGTTGAAGGCTCTTGTACTTCAGTTCGGAAAGGTCTGTGCTGTCGGACAGTGCGCGACCTTCCAGCACGATTTGTTGCTGAAACCGGGTGCCACCTGCCATTTTGCTCAAGTGCGTCTTCATGACCTTTAGCATTGGGCCATCGTGAAGGACGATGTCGTCGACCTCCTTCGCACTGAAGACAAACTCTTCACCTGATAGCTTGTTGAAAGCAATCATCCTTTGAGCTTCACGGCTTCCAACAAGATGGTCTTCCGCACAGGGCCAGTGCCAGCTTCCTGCTTATCAATTGCAAAGTGCACACCTTGCTTACCTGTAGGATCCTGCTAACCACTCTTCTCATTCACGTTGCTCGGTAACACAGACCCCGGACAAAGATTGCCAATCTAAATGACCCTGCGAAGACACGCTGTGTGGCTCATTTGGGCTGTGAGCCCGTCATCAAGACCTGACACTGCTCCTTGAAAACCTTTAGCCTCCACATGGCTGCACCTTACATCCATTTGGATAAAACCCCACGAAGCATGGAGAGTTCCTTGCCTGGGCCTTCGGGTTGTGCACGTCGACCATGGTGCAGAGCACTGGAATCGTGTCAGTTGCGAGTGTATTTCCCATGGCGACCTGCCGCTCACCGGCAGCACGATTCTGAAATCCTGCCTACAAATCGCATCCGTGAACCCCACACGTGAAACATCGAAAAAAAGAAGAAAAAAAAATCACCAACCCGATGATCCTGAAATGCTTAGCAAAAGAAGTGTGATGATCTCCCGCAAACACACTGAGTCGCTACAACTGCTGCTGCGCAGTCGCATCGTGCACCAACAAACGATTATGAACCTCATGGAGAGGCTTTTGCTCACTGCTGGTGCCCTTCCCACTATGGAAATTGTTGAGTGGTTCTGGAAGATCATTGCTACGATGGCTTGCATCCACCCGGAAATGCTTGTTTTGATAAGGCAATCCTACTACCTAATTACGATCCTAAACCCTAAACCCTAACGAATCCAAGAAGCTGATCGTCCTGAGCTGCAAGGGCAATGGAATGTCTTAAAAAGTGGAGGAGACAAGGCACAATCTACCAGGGTTCCGAACCGCTCACTGCAGGCAAAGCGCACTTTATGAATGGGAACGTGGCTGCACAGACTTGTGCCTTGAGCCAAGCACCCTCGGTGCCGCCCGGATGCAACCAACCCCGCCTCATGCAATCAAAAAGTTGCACAGCCCATCATATATGAGAAATGACACTATGAAACCGCCCGCGTCATTTCCACTTGGGACGTTTCCGGGCAGTTAACCATGGTCTCCGATCGAAGCAGGCCGGACGAGCTGTTCGCATCAGAAACAATACGAGTGCAACCTGAGAGAACAGGAATGTTTGCAGCAGCAAGAGGAAGGGCAGCCATGGCTGGAACGAAGCTTGTTTCCCCGCACGGCTTTCCTCTTGCACTTGTATCTAGCTCTAAGCAAATTACTAAAATCGATGCTGACGTCCTCACAACCCGATTGTCGGGCCTATGCCAAGGTGCAGCAAAAACCGGACAGGGCGTGCCCAAGTATACAACGCCCGGCTCGTGAAAACTAGTTTGTACAGAATGAACAGGCACACGCCGGCTCCGCTCCTGAATGGAGCGAGGCAGATCCTCTGCCCTCATACTGCGTGCTTTTGGCCGATGTGCACAGATGAATTACCTATGTGCGAAGAATGCAGAAATTAATTCCCCTAAACATGCCAACGTCTTCACAGTAGCTAGCTGCTTCACCCACGGTGAACCTGATCAACATCACACCAGAGGATGCGCAGATATCATAATGTGACGATAGTTTCCCGCTGCCCTCGTGGCCAGCTTGCCTGAAGCTCGAACTCATTGTCCAATTTTGGCATGAGCTCCTGCCAAGATGGAAGCATTACGTCAAAGTCCCGTGCACCAAACCACCTGCCTCGTTAACACGGCTGCCTCTCAGAGAACTCAGCACCTCACCATTACAACCGAATCAAGACTGTCAGTCCTTACACCCCAAGGTCATTGCAGGACTATCTCACTCAACGCATTTCAGGAGCGGCGCCATATTCTGGAAGCGATGCACGGTCCAATCATACTTCGGAAGAAACTCACCATGGGTTCCTGACAGCGCGGTACCGACAGATACCAAAAGCACTTGCCAAGACGGCCTCTAATTGGTGCACGGAAATGCATATCACTGGCCGTCCTTTCGCACCGAGATTTGACAGGCCAGCCTGCAAATTCTCAACGGCGATAATATCCTGGTACGTACACACAGACCGCTTGTGACTTCACGCGCTTCTTTTAGACCTGGAAGCAGCTACAGAGTAACGTTCAAGCAACCACGTGCCCCAAAAAAAACGCTTGGCAGATCTCCTCATCGTTGACCTCGACCCAAAAGTCTCTCAAGGCATTGCAACGTTCCAAATGCCTGAAACAAGGGCAAAGGCTATGCAGCTTGGAGCTTGCAGGAGTGCAGATGAGGCCCAAGCTCATCTTGTGATATGCCCTCCTTACGAGCATTCGGAGCCATAAGGAGGGTCAGCGCCTCCTGGCAACGGACATCAAAGGCACCCGAGCTGGTACTCTACAAATCCTGGGAAGTGTTCTCCTGGCTCTTGCCTGGCGTTGAGGTGGGGAAGGTCATGAGAGTCCACACCTGGCAAACCCAAGAATACAACAAAGGGGTACTTTCAACCAAGCATCCCGTGGTCCAGGGTGCCCGCTGAGTGTGGGAAAATGCTCACCTCCGGATGGCAGGGAAGTGCATCCGAAGCTGGTTCAGAGCCTTGCACACCCTGGCGTTTGCCGAGGTTGCCACGGACACATTCGGGAAGATATGGAAGAAAAGGCCGGCTTTCAACCTCATAGCCAGGTTCAACCGCCTTGTTCGACTTGACAGAGAGGTAATACATAGGGGTTATGTAAGGGTTATAGGGTATATATTGGGGGGTCTATAGGGATAATGGAAAAGAAAATGGAAACTACTACATCATAATAGGGTAAGTCCCTGGCTCTGTTGGTCGAAGCCTTCCAAAACTGTTGAATCTGTCGCTGTCCTTGGCCAGGCTTACACTGGAACCCAGGTGTACAGGAAGGACCCAGATGCAGCAGGCCAAAATATGTGGCAACACCCAGAAAAACCCTAAACCCTAAACCCCTAAACCCTAAACCCTAAACCCTCCTAAGGCTTCTAAAGAAGAGACACCTTCCAGACATCTCCGCAAAAGTCATGAAGTTGCGGCTTGGACCACTGGACCCTGCTTCGACTCCAGAAGCTGCAGTATACATAGTCTAGTTGGGGTCATGGCAATAATAATAGTAATACCAATACTAATATGAAAAGTACTAGTAATAGTAAATGTAACAACAATGTATTAAGGCTTCGTCCCCAGGTCCACCACAGTCCGTGAGCGGTGACGTCACGAAGCCAACATATTGACCATGGCCTGCTTTGGTAATCATGAAGGGGTTTAGGGTTTAGGGTTTAGGAGAGTTTCTGAAAAGAAAAAAGGAAGGATACCCTGGAAAAAATCTATGGATGTGTGGGGAAGTTTTCTGAAGCTCTGCGGGTCCCTGCTAAGGTTTCTTCGGAGGCTACTTGGAGGTTTCCAAAAATCATGGTCCCTTCAGGGAAGTCCCTATCATGAAGGCTACGGACATTGCGCCCTATTTGGGGACCCTTCTTTACGGAAACTAGCATTTCGAAACACTCCCAAGTCAGCATTGCAAGCAGTTCGCCGAGTCTGAAGGCCGGCCTTGGTATGGCACATGGTCATCCACACGGGAGAACCTGGCAACTGAATTGAGTATAATGGGTGTTTTGGGAGGGTAGAAAATGGGCACATAAAAAGTGCAGACTAGGTCAAACATGGGTGAGTCATAGGTACTCGGCATGGGTGGGGCCTTCGCAAAGGGCTACTCTAAAGGATCCTTGCTGGGACAGGTCTAGAAGGCTCTATGGGGATTTGCCAAAATTAGGTGTACCTTTTTGGTGGATGATAGGGGATGTTTATGTAGGATTTAGGGTTTAGGGTTGGGGGTTTTCCAAAGTTAGGGACATGGAAGTTTCCCAACATGATCCCTGTATTCAATAAGCAGCCTTATAAACTGCTTGTCATAATCCCTAAACCCTACACCCTAAACCCTAAACCCTAAACCGCTCAACCCTAAACCCCCAAACCCTTATCGCCACACCTTAATCTGTGCCTGGCCAAGGCTGGATGCACGGCGTCAACATGATAGAAGTCAATGAAATTCTCCGCGATCAGCTTCCAGTCACCTTCCAGGCTCCAGGTTGCAGTATATATCTATATATATATATATACATCTTAGGGGTTATATTGGGATAGTGGAAAATGAAATGGAAACTACAGGGATTATAGGGATCATAGTATTTGGGTGGTTATCCAAATTATGGCTCCTTTTTGGGTACCCTAAATATTAGGTGCCGTATTATAACAGGGATCCAAGAAGGGACCATAATTTTGACAACCACTCATATATATATATATATACATTGTAGGGTACCCATTGGGATGATATTACCCCAAGAATAGTGGAAAAGAAAATGGAAACTATTGTAATGGTTATATATGTATGTTTCTAACCCCATTGTAATACGGTTGATGGAGGAAATCTTGCACCACCTGAAGTCCTAGAATCCCTAGGAATTAAAGTAGTTTAGGACCCCTAGGTGGTGCAAGATTTCCTCCATCAACAGTAGTTTCCATTTCCTTTTCCATTATCCCAGGATAACCTTGATATATACCCTATTATACTATAATAGTTTCCATTTTCTTTTCCATTATTATTGGGGTAATATGATCCCAATGGGTACCCTACAATGATCAGAAGAACGTTAATGAATATCAACGTTCAGAGTAACAGGGACAAGTAAGAGGAGCGATAGTAGCAGCGGCGGCAGGATCACTTGAAGATTACTCAAGTTGACGCATGGAAGGTGGCCTTTGATGTCGTAGAGCTGGCGATCAAATATCTCCATTTCATCCTGGCAAGGGCAAAGGTCTTTGCTGAACAGCACTTGCTCGGCTAAGGTTTGCGGTGGTATGGTCGAGGCGTGAGATGTAGTCCTGTACAGGAGCTGTAAGAATTTTAACATGCAGCGTCCTACTCCCACAACCAGCCCCCCTTTCAAACCACAGGTAGGAATCCTGGGGGCCATGAAAGCCCAGCAACTACAACCCCTGCAAGTAGAAAGCCAACCTGCGTGAAACTTTCTGGAAGCCCCCTGGCCATTCAAAAAAAGGCAAGCCGGTCCATGTCGTAGCGTTGCAGCTTCTCCGGAAGATCTCCCAGGGACTCACGCAGAGGAGCGTGGGTCGGGCTCTGGTTGAGGAAGATCATGCCTTTCAAGCCACACCATCACCACAAAGGTGAGTGTTAGTCGGTTACTCAAAAGTTTGGGCTTCCGGTCCCTCTGAATAATTCCTTGAGTAGAGAATCCTTACAGTAGGCATCTCGAAACAAGGACCCAAGAATTTGAGGAGCTCCGCCAGCAGAATCATGGTCCCCCAGAATCCCTAGCTATGAAGTCTGCTGATACTGCCATCGCTCTACGATCCGCATCGCCCAGGCAGTGCAGATATGCACAGGCAATTCTCAAGGGCAGTGCCTCTGTGCAAAGTGTACTAGACCGCTAGGATCTGTCCTCCCTTCTGAACTCAGCTTGTGGACCTTCGAAGCAGGACTCCTAGAAACTGAAGGCCTGCAAAAGTGTCCACGCCAGGAACGCGAAGCAGGCCTAACTCCTCCTAGCGCTCCTTTTCCGGAAGTCTCTCAAATGCGTGTCGGTGATTAACAGCCGGACTGCGCAGCCTACTCCACTGAGCAACTGAGTTCACACGGACAAATCTACCAGGATGCGACGTGCTGAGTAGAGTGGTCCATGAACTGCCCACAGTCCTTGGGAACTGCTGCAGGTGGGGTCGACTTGAGCGTGCCATCCAATCTGTACGCCCACCAATGGTATGGACAGACCTTTCAACGGACAAGAGCTGAAGACAAGCAGCATGTCACAAAGAGCAGGGGCACAGGCCAGCTGCATGCAGCCTGACGCACTTGCAGAGCAAACGCGAGCACCACGATGACGACACCTGGAATGTCTCATACTGAAGATGCTGCAAACAAGGCAGCGTCAGAAGCAGCCATCTCTTTTGCCTGTGAAATGGCAGATGCTGACCGAGGGGTATCTGCGAGTCTTCTGGACCAGAGACAAGCTACAGCTGATCTAGTTGAAAATGAGGCCAAGACGTGTTGTAGAATGCATGAAGCTTGTGGTGCTTGTCCCGAGTCAAAATGATGGATGTTGACCCAACCTGGATGAGCACATCATCATCACATGAGGCATGCCTTCAATAGGGTTTAGGGTAATGGGTTCAGTGTATATGGCTCAGAGATTGGGGTCAGTACATTCAGCAACATATAGGAATCATCGTTCACACCCTCTACGCCAGCTTGATGAAGAACATCTCGCTTGTGGTAAGCCTCGATGACCTTCACATCGCCGGGTCTGGAGAGCTCGTGCACATGGGCTGCCGCAAACCTTAGCTCTACTTAGGGCCTCACCAGCGCACACAAACTGGATTTGTGGTGCGAGCCTTACTTTGCAATCAGGATGCCAATTCATTCCAAAGATACGCTCCTTTTCCAGCTCGGCCTTATGAGGGCAGAGTGAGCTCTTCACATGTGGGTGTTTTCCCAAATTAGGGGTACAATTTTGGGGGTCCCCACAATAAGGATTATACTAAATTGGGATCTACATTGGGGTCCCGCTATTATGGGAAACTACCATGTGATGTTCAAGCCGTTCCAGAACACCTTGACATTCATCACAGCTCTCCTTGCTCAGCCCTGCGCGTATGAATGGTCGGTGTAGAAAGCTGGGTGCAAGACCTGCTATTGCTACACTGGAAGCTAGGACAGCTAAAGATAATGGGTCTATAGCGGCATATAGGGATACGTAGGGGTGTGTATATAGAAAGAATGGAATATCGAATGGAAAGGACGGTGGAAAATGAAATGGCAACTGGATTTGCACAGGGCCTATATAAGCCCACTGTCCATTTCATGTTCCATTGTCTTTTCCATTTGATTCTCCATTATTGAGGTAATATCCCTACATAATTACTATGTCTCCCTTTCAAGCGACCCAAGGTTTGTTTAATTCTCCATTCTCTTTTGCATATAGTTCTCCATTATCGGGTCTTTTTTCTCAGCCATTGCCGACCTTGGCTTCCTGGATGGGCCGCGCGGTTGGACGCGCCAACTCCTACAAGAGACCCAGAGCTTGGGAAATGGATAAATTTATGTATATTATGATATGTTATGTACGGGTCATAGGGTACATATTAGCGTTATGTGGGGATAATGAAAAATGAAATGCAAACTACTATCGTATGTTGGGGCTATATGGGGACCTGTACTGCAATAGGAAGCCCAGTTTATAGGAACCAGTATTATAGTGCATTTAGGGAAATGCACCTTTGAGGAAGTTGGTGCCACGGAAGGTACACGTAAAGGAGTTATGTGGCGCACCTCCAGCTGCTGCGGCAGCAGCAAGCTTGGGTCTCCTGCTCACTTCTATATACTAATAACAATATGGTAATAGCATTGATACAATTGTTTACTTCGAGCATCCCCACCCTAGAAACGTTATTGCACGAGAAATGTAATGTTTCCATGCGCCCCCAAATTGTCTTCTTTTTTGCAGCACTGCAGCTGCGCTGCAAAACTATTGCAGTTTTAGTACTG
>CAJNIZ010006555.1:7027-17520 GCA_905231905.1 Symbiodinium pilosum | reverse complement strand
CCACCAGCTCCACCAGCACTTCGTCATCCACATCCAGCTCTACATCCACAACGACGACATCGACGAGCACAACTAGTAGCAGCTCGACTAGCACAAGCACGACCCATACCACCTCCAGTACGACAAGCACTACCACCTCCAGCACTTCATCTTCGACCTCAAGTAGTACATCAACCACCACCACGTCAACAAGTACGAGCAGCACCAGCTCAACCACCAGCACAAGTACCACATCATCTACAAGTACCACCAGCTCGTCGTCGTCCACAACGTCCAGCTCATCCACAAGCACAAGTAGCAGTAGCACTACAAGCACCACCAGCAGCACGACATCCACAAGTACCACTAGCACCTCGTCGTCCAGTACAAGCACTACATCCACGTCTAGTTCATCAACAAGCACCAGTAGCAGCAGCTCCACGAGCACCACCACGAGCTCAACATCTACAAGCACTTCAAGCAGTTCATCCTCCACTACCAGCACCACATCAACTTCTAGCTCTTCAACGAGTACAAGCACCACAAGCACCAGCACAACAAGCACAACAACCAGTTCCACAAGCACGTCGAGCACGTCGTCATCCAGCTCAAGCACTTCCTCAAGCAGCACAAGCAGCAGCAGTTCCTCAACTACCAGCACCACCCGTACCACTTCAAGCACAACATCCACAAGCACCAGCAGCACTTCCACATCCTCCTCGAGCACCACCTCATCAACAACAAGCAGCACTACCTCAACAACCACCAGCACCAGCACAACATCGACGAGCACCACGAGCTCTTCGACATCCACCTCCAGCACGACATCAAGCTCGACCACATCGAGTAGCACGAGCAGCAGTACCACATCAAGCAGCAGCACGAGCACAAGCTCCACAAGCACCACGAGTACCTCCACGTCCAGCTCAAGCACATCCTCAACGTCAACTTCTTCCACCAGCACAAGCAGCAGCAGTTCAACAAGCACAAGCACGACGCGCACCACTTCCAGCACAACATCCACCAGCACAAGCAGCACATCCACATCTACAACGAGCACAACATCTACGTCAACCACATCAACGAGCACCAGCACCAGTAGCACATCGAGCAGCAGTACAAGCACAAGCTCCACAAGCACCACGAGTACCTCCACATCCAGTTCAAGCACATCCTCAACGTCAACCTCCTCCACCAGCACGAGCAGCAGCAGTTCAACAAGCACAAGCACTACTCGCACCACTTCGAGCACAACATCTACAAGCACTACTAGCACTTCTACCACCACCTCAAGCACAACGTCTACATCGACCACATCAACCAGTACAAGCAGCACAAGTTCCTCCAGCACGACCACCAGCAGTAGCAGCACCAGTACCACTTCTACAAGCACAAGCAGCACCTCTACATCCAGCTCAAGCACATCTTCGACGTCAACTTCCTCCACCAGCACAAGCAGCAGCAGCTCCACTAGCACGAGCACAACGCGTACCACTTCCAGCACCACATCCACGAGCACAACCAGCTCATCGACATCCTCCTCGAGCACGACATCCACCTCCACTTCCTCGACCAGCACGAGCAGCAGCACCTCGACAACCACGAGCACTAGCACGAGTTCCACAAGTACCACAACCACTTCCACATCATCGTCCACCACGACGTCTACATCAACATCGTCCACGAGTACAAGCAGTAGCAGCTCGAGCAGCACAAGCACGAGCAGTAGCAGTTCGAGCACTAGTTCCACAAGCACCAGTAGCACATCGTCATCAAGCTCCAGCACATCCTCAACATCCACCACCTCAACGAGCACAAGCAGCAGCAGCTCTACCAGTACAAGCACGACTCGCACCACATCGAGCACGACATCTACAAGCACCACGAGCACCTCCACATCTACATCTAGCACAACATCTACGTCAACCACCTCCACAAGCACAAGCAGCAGCAGCTCCACGACCACCTCCACCAGCACAACATCTACCAGCACTACGAGCACATCGACATCCACATCCAGCACCACGTCCACATCGTCAAGTAGCAGTAGCTCCAGCACTACATCCACAAGCACCACATCAACAAGCTCTTCGAGCACGTCCAGTTCTACCTCAAGTACGACCTCAACATCGACCACCACAACCAGCACAAGCAGTAGTAGCACTTCGAGCAGCAGTAGCAGCACAACCTCCACCAGCACTACCAGCACATCCTCATCCACCTCGAGCACGTCTTCGACCTCAACCTCCTCGACCAGCACGACCAGCAGCAGTTCCACAAGTACCAGCACCACACGTACCACTTCAAGCACAACATCTACAAGCACTAGCAGCACTTCCACATCCTCCTCCAGTACAACATCAACATCAACCACCTCATCAACAACAAGCAGCACTACCTCAACAACCACCAGCACCAGCACAACATCGACGAGCACCACGAGCTCTTCGACATCCACCTCCAGCACAACATCAAGCTCGTCCACATCGAGTAGCACGAGCAGCAGTACCACATCGAGCAGCAGCACGAGCACAAGCTCCACAAGCACCACCAGCACTTCCACATCCAGTTCAAGCACCTCCTCGACGTCAACCTCCTCCACTAGCACAAGCAGCAGCAGTTCCACCAGCTCGAGCACTACATACACCTCTTCTACCACAACGTCCTCCAGCACCAGCAGCACTTCATCAACAAGCTCTAGTACCTCAACTACGTCAAGCACATCAACCAGCACCTCATCTACAACCACGACTACAAGCACCACCACTACCAGCTCCAGCTCAACGTCAAGCTCCAGTACGTCTTCAACATCCATTTCCACAACCTCAACCAGCTTCACTTCCAGCTCCACCTCGAGCTCATCAACGACCAGCACAACTTGGACTAGCTCCAGTTCATCAAGTTCAACCAGCAGCTCTACCACTACCAGCAGCACCACAACAAGTTCCACCACCACCTCATCAACGAGCACTAGCAGTAGCACAACTTCAACTAGCAGCTCGAGCTCATCATCGTCCTCTACTAGCACTTCGTCTACAAGCACAAGCAGCACAAGCACTTCTTCAACAACATCGACAACGACACTCGTCTACCTTGCCATCGAAGCAGCCGAAGTCCTCAACAATTTCCAGGCAACTCATCGTGCACATGGGAGGGTCGCTCGGGGAGCAGCAGCAGCAGCAGCAGCAGCAGTGGTGTCAGCAGTGCCGTCGGTGCAGTCGGTGCAGTCTTAGTGGTTTGAGTGCTTAGTACTACATCCGGTTCCTACTGCTGCAGATGCGGTTGCTCAAACAACAAGCATCAACAACACTCGCTGTGCCATGCATCTTGCTTCAGCAGTTTTGCAGTATCTGCCACGCATGAAAAGGAGCACAAGAGTCATACCAACACCTGCAGGCAGTTGAAGTGATTTGTGATGCTTTTGGGGTAGAGGATATCAAGCCGGAGTTATGGTAATGTCGTGTCTTGCAGCGTCTACCTCCATCAGATGTGGAATCTTAGAAGCGAAGCCTGGATCTAGAACAGAGCATTCGTTAAGTAGAAGTCTGGTGAAAGCCAATGTGACCCCAAAACAACCCCCGGATGATTCGCTTTTGATCATGGGTTCCCCTGTTCCACACCTACACTAGCAGCCCTTCATGCTAATGAAGGTAACCCTAAACTGTAGAACTGTGTGGTTGTAGGAGAGCGTATTATGAGCTGATCGCTTCTGATACGCAGGTCCTCCGCCTCACGTTCAACGAGCCGGCGAGGCGCACCTGTAGCAGGAGTCAAACTTCAGTGTTCTGGGTTCAGGGCTGTTCAGGGCTTAGGGGCTACCCTCCCCCAAACTACAAAGGAACTCCATAAATTCCCTAGAAGGACAGTAGTCTCATTTGCGTTTGCTGACAACCTGCTATATGATCCCTCACTCTGGAGGCTCTGTGTCCCTGAGTTCTGCTGCTCTGCCCACTCTTTTTCAGCAGCTTCATGATGACAATCAGACGCTAGTTCGTTCAGCTCCGACACTGATGGTCAACGTTGCGTAGCGTTGTAGAAAAGAAATCCCATACTTTTTGGTGGAGCTAAGGACCTAGGGATAGTCCATATCAATATAATAAGGGGAGCTTAAAGAGCCCAGGAATTTCCAAAACCATAGGGGAGAGAAACGCCTTTAAAATATCCGAAGCCAAGTCCTCTAAGCTGAAACCACAAAATCCTCATGAAGCATTATGCTATCCGGAGAGCTGACTTCAGGAAAGCATGCTCAACAAACACAGTTGGGGGTTTCCCAAAATTGGGGGTACTTTTTGGGGGTCCCTATAAGAAGGACTGTAGTACATTGGGGTCTATATTGGGGTACCCTAATTTTGGGAAACGACCATATGTATAGTCGCAGACAGGCTTCGGCATAGCTCATGGGCCCTGCTGCCCCAGCATGAGGAGTAGCTTCATAAGCCCTTCGGAACTCTGTAGCTTGCTTGAGCACCTGAACAGTCCTGATGACTCACCCTAAGCCCCAACTCAGATGTCGGCACCAAGTTTCAGGACTTGGGTTCCCCAACTTTGACCCTAAACCACAAGCCTCCTTACTCCCTCAGCTGCCCTAAGCCAGAACCCTAAGACCCCAAACCAAACCCTAAATCCAACCACCCCAAACCCTAAACCCTAAAATCCTTGCTTGCAGTGGGATGCGCGTGCATCAACCCTAAGCCCATCACCCTAAGCGCTGGGAAACAACAAATGGAACCCCAAAGATTTTCTTGGCTTGTCCGGGGCAGGTTGCGCACCGTTGGTCTGGTAGCTGACCTCGGTCCAGGCCCTTGTTTTTGTAGGGTTATGTTTGGTTTAGGGTTAGGGTTTAGGGTTTGGTGCAGGGGTAATAAACAGACACAGGGTTTATATGGGGTCGATAGGGGTTGCAACGTTCAAAACAGGGTTTCTAACGGGAATTGCCTTTTCAGAGGTGCCTGCATGGAACCTAAACCCTGCTCCCAATTGGGTGTACCTGCCCCAAACTGGCTTTGAAATGCATGGAGCCCCTGTTTAATAGGACACTGGGCTTCATAGGACCTTGTGCTGTAGCTTAGGACGATCGGAGGAGCACGTTTGGGTTTGCAGACATTTGAGGATGAGGATCAGTTCTTGGGCAAGTAGGGCTACAGTCTTTGGGGGTACATGAGAGGGACTTCTGTGATGGAAATGCCCATTCTATCAGTCAGGATTATTCAGGACAGTCCAAGCTACAAGTTACGACTTGTGTTTCTGACGTCCCATCAGATGGACTCAAATCTTAAGGCTTACTTGCAATAAAGTACAACTTCACGCGGAACTGCGCTTGATGTCGGAGTTTCTCAGAATTGTCTGTATGGAGCCCCGAGCTCCGACATCCCTTTGTATTGCGCGTGCCCCATGAAAGAACACCACACCCATGCTGATGAAAAGGGCATATTGGTAAGCCCAAGCTCCAGACTCAGGACCTTATAACCATCATATGAGCTACTGTCTAAACTCCTAGTATCCCCCTTAATAACCCCTATGGTAGTCCCCTATATAACCCCTATATAACTCCCTTTAAGGAGTTTAGATTATGGCTCATATGATAGTCATAGGGTCCTAATCTTGGGAGTTGGACTTACCAAAATCCTCTTATTGCTCATGAGGCAACCAGCTGGCTGATGATGCTCCCTGTGACGAAGCTTGGCCAGACTAATAGGCTTCGCATCTGATAGCCTGGATTGCTGTTAAGGAACTAAGCTACCATAATGGGTATATAAGCGCATATATAGTAATTAATAGGGTTCCCCAATATATTAAGTTAAAGTAAGTTCCTCAACAACAACCCAGTAGCTTTGGGAGGCGCTTTTCATTGGAGCGCTTTGGAGCGGTTTGGGGTTTGGTGCCCGGGGCCTCTAAAAATAGAATATCAGCACTAGCCCTAGTGGTGTTCAGGGTTTGTGTTGTAGGGTGTTGAAGTTTTGGTTCTGTGTTGAGGCCTTGACAAGGTTTTCTCAATTTACCCACATGTAGAGCATCTCCTGGGACCCTTTGAACTTACTGGTTCTTAGTTGAGAATAAAGGAATCTCTTATATGTGTGTTATACAGGGATTGAACTCTTCCCTTGTTCCCCATAAGAGCCAGTAAGTGAATTGAGACCAGAGCTTTGAGACACTCCAGTTTGAGTCAGGTCTCAAGTTTGTTCAGACGTGAGAATCTTAAAGGTATATGTGCCCAAATCAAGATCCGAGCATGCACTTTACGGTGCACAAAAAACTCCGCCTTCCAAACTTCATAGATCTCTGGTGAAAGCCCCTGTGCCCTCAATCTCAGTTGGGCAAAAGCCCACGCCCGCGTTGGCCGAGGAAATCTTCGATGCCGGTATGCACGCGGCACTGGGCTCCCCGCAGACTTGCACATGGTCACAGGCAGGGTTTAGCGGTTCATATTGGCATTCTACAGGGACACGCGCAGATGAGTTTAAGGTATTAGGTTGCAGTTTTTGGGCCCAAGGGGTCGGGTACAGTATCCGCGGCCCCCGGCCGCCACCCCCCCCCAAAAAAGGATCCGGGATTTTGTTCATCCCAACTAGCGCTTGTTTCATACCCAAAATGAGGATAGGTCCATCTTTGAGAGGGCCTGTCTTCCTGACAACAGTAGAGGCGGGGATAACTGCGCACACATGGAAGAAGAAGATCTAAAAACGCACCCACTGTTGATGGTGGGCATGTTTTGTGTCAGCCGCTCGAGTCACGAGTCATCCCTGAATACCAATACAGTCCCCTTGAATAGATAGAATATGGAGTTCCGCAGTATCATAATGAGATCCCCATATATCTTATATGTTGTCTACTTGAGGGGCTCACACCCAAAATCCCAGAACTGAAATTCCACAGGACCATCTGGAGCTGAATGTTCCTTTGGGAACCTTGGCTTTTGCTAGCGGATATTCTTTTTTTGGGGGTTTGTAGAAGGGAGTTGCAAGGCTAATGGGGCTTAGCATTCCCAATCTTGTGGGAATTCTGGTGGGAGCATATGGGGTTGAATGAGCACGATGTGGTTGCAAGTTGCTTCATGTTTTTTTGAAGTGGAGGACATTAGAAGTGCCCGAGGAATAGAGGTGAAAGGCATTAGCAAACAGGCATTCGTCCAGCTTGGGCTTTAAGTTCGTCAGGGTTGAGGATTTGGCTTTGTTGCCTGGCCTTTAGTGAGGTCTAGTGATTCAGGGGAATGTCCAGCTTGCAAACGTATGCGTTATGCAATTCCAATCTTGATTTTGGTTGGCTTTATCTTCCAAGCATGGGAAAGCCGACAAAAGACAACCTCTTTCAGGGTTGTGCCCACCTTGGAACAAAGAGCGATGGATATGATGTGTGAGCACACGGCGACATGAGTGTCTTTGTACGTGCCCATTGGTACATGTGTACAAACGCACATTATGGACATAGAAGTTCATATATGCACATCTAGTTACAGTTATGCATCTATGTAGGTGTGTATGTACACGTCCGTCATATGTGCATACATCTACAGGCCCGCTCAAGCCTAGGTGCCTCAGCGACGCTTCTGCTGGGGGAGAACGTGACCACAGGTGTGAACACCATCGTGCCCGCAGGTGCACCGGCTCGCCTAGGGCCTGCTATGGGCGATTATAGGGATATCGCGGTTATATAGGGTTATTACAGGGATATTAAAGGAAAAGAGGGGTTATTTAGGGTTATATAGGGATAAAGGAAAAGAAAATGGAAACTAATATGATTAGCCACAAGCCTAACTCCGAAACCAGCAGACTGGCATCGCGAACCCTAAAAGTGCTGTCCCTCACCACTAAGCCTTCTTTAGCCCCTACACCCCCCAACCCTCCAAGGATCTGCCCCAGTCTGCCGAAAAGGAGGGGCCATAGTGAAGCTAAGAGTGCCAAAGATCCTAGTCCTTTTTGGGGTGATTTGTGGGGACCTTGATTGAGAAGATGTTTCCCTGCGGGAGGCAGGCTTCCGAGGGGAAGAGACTAGGATTTATCCGCTTCATAAAAATGTTTGACCGGACGAGGGTTTGGACGGGGGTGCTGAGAGATCCACATGGCTTATTGATGTGGTCCAGCTGTCATCCCAATCCTAAGCCCCAAACCCCAAACCCTAAACCCTAAGAGTTGCGCAGGGAATATTGCATTTCTTCCAACCCCGCCGCTGAGCAGAGACTCGCTTGCATTTAATGTAGAAGCCTAGATGGTTGCATAGGTGCCTCAAATTGACTCCACGTCAAGGCGATCTACTTAATTCTGTAGGCCTATACAGTACATGAAGGTCCATAATTCTGAGGTTGCATTGGCACTTGAGGGGGATTCTGGGCCATTTGGCATGTGTACGAGGCTTAGAGGGAGTCTAGCAATTGCAGACTTTTTTCAATATCGATCTGAACTTGCTTTCAACCCCGATCTTTCTCGAGTTTGGATCTCTGGTCTGACGTTTTATGGGCATTATGTCTTCCGAGTCTTCCTAGGATCGTTCCAGGGAACGTGATTTTTCCCAAGGCCTGAAGATTAGACAGATTACCCATCCCAAACCTCACAGCTTTGAGTCTGAATCCCTTTGTTATAGTTACTGTGTTATTCCTCTACTATTGTAAATCTTGCTATTACTATGATAGTTATGTTTCTATTGAAGCCGTCTAGACACCTCAAATATTCTAAGGAACACAGCCACTCATTGTTACAAGGCACCTTCAGAAAGAGATTCCGGTCTTTTCAGTACAGGTTACACGCTCCATATCAGGGGAGTGGGGCGTCCGCATAGACTCCCGGGGTTCGCTCCTAGGAAATCATCGGACTCTCGGCCCTTGATGCCAAACCTTTAACTGACAGACTCCAAGCTGCAAAGCTTGGACTGGAACGCCAAAATCCCACACCCTGAGACCTAACCCCAGACCAGGAACCCCGCTTTAAACATCTCGCCACTTAACCCAAGATCTTGCACCCCAAGCCTTGAACCTGAAACCCGGAACACGACACTAAACCCTGGACGCTAGACCCTACACCTAGACTTTAAACCCTAAACCCTAAATCCCAAAACTTAGAGATGGTCCAAGGCCCGCTTTTCACGCGGCTGACCTTCATCAACACCACCGCTGGCCTCATCTCCTCGCATTTGGGCTGATCTTCCCCCAATGATGCCGAACGAAATGTAAGAAAGAGAGTATGGAAGATGAAATGCAAGCTACTATTTAGGGCGAGGGTAGAGGCATTAGTGTACAATGGAGAATCAAACGGAAAAGAATATTCTCCTCCGCTGATCATGGTGCTTTGGGGATGGGGAACCAAATGGACATGCACATGGAAAAAGGGTTTGCATAGGGATACACAGCGTTTAGGGCTTAGGCTTACCATGCTAGTGTTCGTAGAGAATAGGGGAAGGGAAAAGATACTTGAGCGCTACTTTATATCCTGAACACACCTTCATATGGTAGTTTCCCAAAATAAGGGGACCCCAATATAGACCCCAAAATACTATAGTCCTTATTATAGGGACCCTTAAAAAGGGTACTCCCAATTTGGGAAACCCCTATATAGCACTGAAGTTATACCTGAGCTAGAGCACCTCCTAGGCCGGCCTGTGATAGATGCCTATCCAGCCTGAAGCAGTTTGCTGAAGCCCTAAAAAACAATTTCTACTCATCCCAACCTTGCACCCCAGGGCCTCAACTCGAAAGAAAGCTCCTGTCAAATGCGCAGGCATGAAAGTACCAGATCTTGCACTCTGCTCACCTTCACAAGTGGCTGGGGCTGCAATTGTTGGGTGTTGTAAGAGCGACTGGTGGGCTGTCAGCTGATATTGCAGTTGTGGCAACAACTCATGTTTGCTGCCTTCATCCCACTGCAACACAGCGTTGAAGCTGATGTCAATTAAGAATGCTTCGATGATCCTTGCAACTTGTTATGGTCACGCACGCAACTTCCGCCTCGCGATGTCTAAATTTCATGAGTGGTCATGTATGTGTAGAATCATATGCATGCTCATTTGTCTTTTGACATGTACATGTGCCCTGTAGAAGCGAAAGAAACCAGTACATATTTCCTCTGCGATGCCAATGCGGCCCCTGAACTTGTTCCTCTGGCTAGCATGGAGCTTATATCCATTATGTAGAATGTAGATCCCCTTCATTGCTTCATAGAAGATCCCCATATACCCCATATTCTATCTACTTAAGGGGGACTATAAGCCCTAAACCCTAAACCCTAAATAGTAGTTTCCATTTTCTTTTCCATTATCCTTATATAACTCCTCCTAAACCCTAAACCCTAAACCCTAAACCCTAAACCCTAAACCCTAAACCATATAAGATCCATTTTTTTGAAGGATCCCTCAAGGCCCCCCCCCTCTCCTTTTGAGGTGTCAACCTCACCGGCAACGCTGGCCGTCCCTACTTCGTGGATTGGAGCTTTGGGCCTGCCACGCCCCTTCCCATGCGAGGCCTGGTCGCAGGCAGAAGGCACTTCAGGGTTGAGGGTTCTAGGGTTTTAGGGTTTTATGTTCAAGGGTTT
>CAJNIZ010006554.1:0-17521 GCA_905231905.1 Symbiodinium pilosum | reverse complement strand
TTTACATATCTGTATATTATATGTATGTTTGAGGGTTTAGGGTTTAGGGTGTATGGTTGAGGGTTAAGGTTTCAACCCCAAACCCCAAACCCTAAACCCTCAATCCTAAACCTAAATCCTAAACCCTAAACCCTCAATCCTAAACCCTAAACCCTCAATCCTAAACCCTAAATCCTAAACCCTAAACCCTAAATTATACACCCTAAACCCTAAACCCTAAATTAAACACCCTAAACCCTATTTCGGCGAAACCCTGCATCACACCTTTTTGCTCCTCAGCAAGCTGTCCATGGTCCTGGTTGCAAAACTAGCTAGGGCTTTTTCCAAAGCCAGCTTATAATAGCACATGGCATCAAAACTGGCAGAAGCTTTTTCATTGCGTGTTCTCAGCCGACATGGGGTTTCAACACATTGTGACACGTTTTCGACACGTTTCGACACGTTTTCGACACGTTTCTCGACACGGTTTGTCAGTCCCCTGCGTTTTCGACACGTTTCGACACGTCCCGACACGTTTTCGACACGTTTCGACACGTCCCGACACGGTTCGAACAAAACGTCGCAACACTGCACGGCGCCGGCTCACACAGCTGCAATGACATTTGCGCAGAGGCAGCGTGCTGAGTCCAAGGTCCCATAGAACCAAGCCACTCTAGCGGTGGGGTTTCCAAGGCGCCTGGCCCTTCAAGATGTCATCTAGTTCGCCTGCGTATTCATCATCCTTGTCATCCGCCAGGATCAAACCATCGAGGTCATGCGCAAGCGGCTCCAGTGGAGCATTCCGCGCTTCTCTGTACCTTGGGCGATGAAAACAAGCGGGGTTACGACTAGCCGGTTTCGAGGGTGTAAGGACAAATAAGTAGGGCTGTTTACTTGGGAGATTGGGGCAGCAAATCTATGTGCTCCCGCAACACGCACTACAGACCCCAATGCAAGAAGAGATGCAGGCCAGCAAGCTCAAGGCCAAATGAGAGCGTGTAAGCTTGCGAAGCTTTGAGATGTTTGGTGCCAGTCTTGGGAATGCACGGCAAAGGGATTTTCATCTGCCAGTGCTGCTTATACCGTGCCAAGTAGCAACTCTGACCCTCCCTTTGGAATCTTTTTTTTGGTGACTAGCTCCTTCGTCCTCTGCCTACATGAGTACACCACTGGCCAGCAGACAAACGCACAACTCATGACACACGGCCTTGACAGCGCAGCGCTTGCGAGTTTAAGATTCAGCCGCTTCTTTAATCTTCCAATGTTCGGCATCGTCGAGTATATCCTTAGCTCAGCGAAGTCACAATCAAGCCTTGAGGAAGCACGGGGCTACGTGGTGGACAGACGCTTCGCAGCAACTATTATACCGACCACTTTCAAATCCAAGCAGCACTGTCGGCTTCAATGTCGGCGTGCCATACGAAGCCATGTAAAAAGCCATCCTGTAGGCTCCGCAGGCTCTAATCAATTTCTTTACAGGCGGGTAGTGCCAGAGTACCTTAGAAAATGCGCGCAAGCGCTGTGTGAACACGACCGTGCTTGTGGCTGCACACACATATAGAGACCACGCAGCTGATGAGAGTGGCCGTTCGATGATCCAGAAACGTCCCATCTGGTGAGCTGCCATGAGGATGTTACATAACCGTTCAATAAAGACATTAGCGAGCTCCACGGCTCGGCAGCGTGGATTGCCCACAGGGCATTTCTTGGACCTTCCAGTCACAGATCGAGACCTCAGCAGGCCCCTCAGCGACCCCAGACGACCGAAAGCAACTGGACATAAAATTTCCTATTAAATGCTTACGGCCCCCCAAAAAACATAGTAAATGACCATTTCTAGCTGTGCTCCCAGCAGAAAATATCTGTATGGGCGAACTCCTTAAGCCCCCCGAAATCCTCGGAAGACGATTTCCTGCTAGATGCTTACAACAGATCACAGCTACGACAAGCCCCCCCCCACCCCTGGGCCCGAACGCCTCCTCTGGCCCAAGCCCCCCTTCTCGCCTTGAGATTGGGGGTTTGGGCCAGATCACCCCCAGATCACAGATCCTCACCACTAAAGCAGGCCGATGGGTACCGCAAACCCCAAAACTCCTATCACCAAAACCGCTGGAAAGAATCTGTCTTGCGAGGTGTTTACAACGCGATAAATATGTCACATGGGTACAAGCTCCGTATGATGAGGTCTTCAAACTGGCTCTAACAACTTCAAAAACAAACTCCATGTAAACACTGTCCTCCCACTACCCCCAAAAGACCCTGCCCGATCAATTAAATTTGTGGCTGTCACACGCTATAAACCTGTAACCCGGCCCATACACTATATGGTTCTAGTATATAGAGTTTAGGGTTTAGGGTTTCACCTGCATTAAGGATAAGCTTATATATTTCTTTTAAAGTGTAGGCGAGTTGCATAAATACCCAGGTGCCGCAGGGCGGGGCGCACACAATGCACGCCCCAACCACGCAATTTCTCACCCCAGGTGCACACAGTGTACACCGGCCAGTTGCAACCATTTATCAGCTTTAATAGGAGAAATATTACCACCACCGTCTTCAACCATCGCAGAAGCTCGCTATATACCCCAAACCCTATAGCTAGCCGAACCCCAGAAAACCTAAGCATCTTTTTCGAGGGCCTAACTTTACCAGGCCCCAAACCCTTCAGGCAAGCTAAAGATTGCACAAGCCCGAGACTGTTTCAAAAAATGTATTTCAGAGACGGCGCTGCGCTGAGAAATGTTAGGAATCCCACTGTCCGGAGCAGGTTGTGATTGCTAGAGTATCTCACCTAGAGTCAGGAGCGTATGAGGAAATAAGCAACAAGCGCACAAAACTAACGCAATCACAAGTTGGCAGGTTGCATCCAGGCGTTTTCCCATGTAGTTGATTGCCACCATTGCCCGTGTAAATTGCGCTGATCCAGGGCAGAACTCGACCTCATCAGAATGTAATCTTGGGCGGCCATCAGCAGCAAAAGCAGCGGCGGCAGCAGCAGCAGCACGCAATGACAAATACATGCTGAGACAAGCGGCAAAGTCGTTCTTTTCATCCGGCAAGGCCACTTCCATAAGCATACGACTTATCGGCGCCAGTGTGGAGAGCTTCATGGCACCATATGTAGGCAGGCCCACTAACAATCAGAGCCTGCGTGTCAACATTTATTAGGCCGCGTGCACGCTAGCATCTCTCAATCCACGGGCAGGCGGTGTAGCGCGTGCAACACAACTTTTCTTGCTGGAGCACGCTGCTCCCGCCCTTCCCCCTGGCAGTGCGCAGGCTCAAAATGATCGTCGCAGGTAGACCCGCGCCAAATCACAGCTGGAAACTGGAGCGTCAGAGACAAACCTTTTAGGCTGCCTCTGCTTTCTCTTCCTCCTCCTCGCTGGAGGTGGGCTCCGAATCTTGAGGAGCAACAGGGTTTGGCCTAGGGCATCCATTCTTCTCTGCCTGCTTCCAAGATGCACACGTGAGACCGCTTTCGTGCGTGTACATTGGATATCTTTGGCCTTTAGCCTTCCCACTTTTACGTTCTCTGATTTCCTTGAACCATCCTCCTCCGAGCTCGTACGTTTCGAGAGCCTCTTGGGGACTCTTCCCCTTCCTGAGACAATTCCAGAGAAACTTGCCTATGAACGAAACTGCACGCCACACACAGCATTCATCAGCCCACCATGCCTCTTTGTTTTGTGCTCGGCTCTGAGCAGCGCAAGCTGTTGAGCAGGGCTTGGTACACGGCCATGCCCGGCATCACGCGCCGCCTCGTGCAGTTGCAAATCGTCCACTTTCGCCTTCAACACCTTGCCAGGCGACTTGTGCATCTCAACAAAGCAGCTGCCAGATTCGGAGACCTATGGGCCAACGCATGTCATCGACAATAGCGCAAGCAATTCGGGCAGACTGTCAACAGGCAGCCTGCCTCAGACGACCGACGGCGAAGGGATCTGGTCCCTCCAGCGGTCATGGGCTGTATCGTGTCAGGGTAATTACACGTCAAATCATGTCTACAGCGCAAGTTCAAACAGGCCTGGATCTGCAGGCAGTCTGCGAGGGGCGTACCTGCAGTGGAAGCATGGTCGTCAGGACAACGTGATTCCCAATCTACATTCTGCAGCCTTCAGGGCTTTGCTGGTGTCCTCGCCTCCACATCAGCTTCACATCCGGATTCCTCAGCTTCCTTGCCAGCCTCCTCTTCGGCGCTAGGCTCTTCAGCCTCAGAGCCTGAGGCGTCGACGCTGCCTTCAGCCGGTGTGAATCCTGACGCTCCTGATCCCGCTGCTTCAGAGACCTGGCCCGCCGAAGCTGGTCCTTCACCTGCACTTGAATCCTTAGGCGCTGAAGCTTCCTCACCTTCACTGGAGTCCTTCGGCCCGGAAGCCGCTTCCTCACCTTCACTTGCCTCCTTGGAGCCTGAAGCTGCTTCCTCACCGCTTGAGTTCTTGGACCCTGCAGAAGCTGCTTCCTCTTCGCCTTCGCTGGCTTCCTCATGACCCGAATCTACTTCCTCGCCGCTTGAGTGCTTAGACCCAGAAACTGCTTCCTCTTCCTCCGAAAGCATGCTGGCTTCTTTGCCAGCTTCGTCCGAGTTCTCTGCCTCTTCCTGGCATGAGCTCGCAAGCTCCTCATCCTCCTCAGGAGCCTCCACCAGATCTGAGGTGACGAGCTCCAACCTTTGGAGCGCCTCATCTGCTCTCTTGAGAGCGGCAGCCTCCTCTGGGCAACCGTCACCGTCCGACTCCTCACAGATCTAGACACGTACTTGTAAGGCATTAAGGTGAATAAGCTAGCAGGGCGAGGTGCGGGGTGGGAAGGGAATTTGTGGTGGGATGCCTACAAAAAAATGGAACCATGTAATATGTCACTTAGTATAGGATCTGTTCATTAGCGCCCCCAACGAGAAACTGTCAGTTGCTATAGGATCCGTGCAACAAGGAGCCACCATCAATTCTCGTCCATCCAGCACCATGTGCAGTACCGTGTAATACCAGACAACCCCACTGATCCCTCTTGACCCTCCAATACTCTTTTCTAATAAGCCCCGTTGGGGCACCCATGGTCGACGCCCCTAGGTATACAATGGACCATTGGTGAAATCAGAACTGTGTACGAGGACAATCCCAAACAAAAGATTTACACAGCAATGCCTAGGGGTCCGCGCCCTGTAGGGTAGCCTTGTCTATCATACGCAGCGCAAAACTGCCATCCCTTGCTACCTTAGTGTCCGCGCAAACCCACCCTATAGGCCACCCTAAACCCTAGCTAGCTAAGCCCCAAACCCTAAACCCTAAACCCTATAGGTAGCTAAGCCCTAAACCCTATATACACAAAAAATCGCCTGATCCCCCATGTGTTTAGGCCAAGTCAAGGCACTGCGCAGCTGAACATTGCCCAGACTTTCTGGGCATGGTTTCGCACCTCACACACGCTACTCAAACAAGAAACGGGATTTCCGTAAACCAGGGGGCTGTGCGGGTGTTTAAGTCCAGGGGGATCTCATAGTTCGTGGAAAGCAGAAATCGCAGCCAAAGCGCCCAGGTCCCGAAGCCGGCAAAATGCCTGCCCCTAAAGCTAAACCCTGCAGCGTTCGCAAGCGAAAGCTACATGTGTACACAGTCTGCGTCAGACAAGGACGCATTCACAATCCCAAGTTAATTTTCTCTGGCGTTGGCTCGTTCGAAGTCTACAATCTGCACCACGCTGTTCCTGGGCTGACACTGGGTTGGCAGGAGTTATTCCTAAGGGGGCCAGCCTTATCCGGACAGGATTTAGGGTGGGTACTAGTTGTATCCTCTATATGTACCCCTCCCGAAAAGGCCCAAACTACTCCTCCACAAATCCCGGCAAGCCCGCGCAAAAAAAAGCCGACCTGCGACCCATAAAAGATTAGGGGAACAATTCGTATACGTAGTACCCTACCCACTGTGAAAACTAGATAGGACGTCAGTTTGGGGCTAGATTGCTATACGGTGCTGGCAGGGAATCAGTTTGGGGACCTTGCTTCGCATCTACCAAACCCTGAGCACTATTGGACTAATAGCCCCAAATTATTCCAAAGAAATAAACGTTAGGGATTGTATAGGGCTAGGGTCTAGGGTGCCGAAATGTGGTGTCCAGTGCACTGTTGAGAACTCGTGTGAGGACTCGTCAATGTTTGGGCACCACGAAGCTAAGTGCGGCCAAGCGCCAGCCATAACATATGCCCTGGTTTGCTGACCCGCGCGCGCCAGTGATGGCAGCAGCAGCCTGCAGGTCATTAAGTGGTTATCAAGTTTTGCACAGTTTATGCCCTGCTTGGGCTTAGTTGGAGAAGGGATTACAGGGTCGGGCTAAGCAGCATTGGGGACATGGGGCATAGGCTTGGTTTTTGGAAGCAATACGGTGGATGGACTGAGGGGCCTTAGAATTGCACATGCGTTGCCGGGATGCAAACTCAAAGATTGCTTATGCCTTAAATTAACCCCAAACCCTTATGCCTAAAAACCTTACCTAAAAACCCTTGGTTTTTGGAAGCAGTATCGTGGACCGGGGCTACTAGAATTGCACATGCGTTGCCGGGATGCAAAGTCGAGGATTGTGTATGGAACCCTTAAACGCCAAACCCAAGGTAAACCCTATACAGAAACCCTATAAATCCTTAAAACCCCTAAACCCGAAAGCCCGAATCCTATAAACCCTAAGACTGCAAGCGGGAGGATCAGAAGGAGCGCAAAAAAAAATTACAAACGCTAAACCTATATAGCTAAGCCCTATACACCCGAAAGCCTAAACCGTAGGTAGGCTAAACCGTAGGCTAAACCGTAGGCAATTCATCTGGCTGGCTTGGGCTCATCGAACAAGAGGACTTGCAAGTCAAGGAAACCCCCCCAGTACACACGTGAACCCCAGGGTTTTTTGGGATTTAGGAGGCCAATAGCTTCCCCGAATCGACTACCATAATTCTTGGCCAGGCATCGTTCAAATCCACAACCGTCGTGCTATAATGGTCCATGAGCCCACAGGGTCAATGGTTTTAGGGTTTAGGGTGCAGGGTTAGGGCTTCGGGTTTATAAGGTTCTGGGTTTGGGGGGGTCTTGGGCTTGGGATTTAGCAAACCAAAAGCCCCTAAACCTAAACCCTCCTGGATAGACTCCCCGAATCGATCGATTACCATAATTCTTGGAAAGGCAGATTTCAGGTCCACAACCTTGAAGCCAGGGAGCTTCCATATAGTTCGATGAACCCCATCTCGATAGGGTCTGTGTATGTGCATGTGGTGTACAGGGTTTAGCCACTACAGGGTTTACGGTTTTTGATGTAAGGTTTATGGGGTTTAGGGTTTTTGGGGTTTAGGACGTGGGCTGTGCAATAGGCTTATAACTTACGAAGTCAATCGAAATTTAGCCTGTGCGTCGGCAGAATGAAGGTTGCAAGCATCCTCAGGCCAATCCACGTTCCAGTGGTGAATGGCACCCAGCCGTGAAGTTGTCAGCCGAAAATCGGTTCCCTTCGGCCAATGCGACTTCATGCGCGGAACTTTGCCGTTCATATGTGTGTGCTTCTTCAGGATTCTCGATGAGCTTTGCTTTCTCATGAATCGCCTTCAGGCTCCGCAGGATGAATGGGCAATTGTCGTCCCTGCACACCCAACTGTGCGGCAGTCCATGATCAGTCTTCAGACGCCAAACCCATGGGGCAGTAAAAAAAAAGGTCCCAAGGTTATAATCCTTAAGATTTCTACGTAAACCTCCTTTGACAAGGGTTTACTCTACAAAAACCTTCATCGGTAATTGTCATCCGGTTATCGGTGAAAGCTTCTTATGAAAAGGAGAAAACTTAAGGGGCCCACCAATTCTAAACGAAGAGGCGCGGGGTTTGTTTCACGGTCCCATATGGGAGGTTGTCAACATTGAGCCCTTAAGACGGCCTCTGAGATTTGGGTATCCTTGCAGAATACTAACCTACCATGTTTAAACGCTGCGTTTTCCATCGAGAAACCTATATGGCCCGGTCTTTTCCATAGCTTTCCATAGCTGGTCAGAGCCCTAGCCCCCAGAGATTTCCGAAGTCAACCGCGCAGAACACATTTGGCCCACACCCTGCCCAAACAGATCCAAAACCGGAACACCCGATATGCCCACACCGCAGACCCTTAGCCACACGGTTTAGCCTAGGGGTTTAGCTAGGGTTTTGGGGTTTAGGGTTTATGGGGCAAACCTTGCTTTCCAGAATGCTCTAGTGGTTGGGATAAGTGAGGTTTAGGTGGGGAAGATTTCCTCCAGCCACAATAAGAAACTCTAAGCTCAATGGCCAGGCTGGATGCTACTCAGGGACCGTCCTCGGCTTAAACTGGCTTAGGCTGTAGTCATCTGAGGGCCCGAATATTCAGAAATGGGAGGCCACTAGAATCTGGGGTGCCAAGTCATGAGGGCCCTGGTCAGAATGAAATCAAAGGAAAGTCTCAGCCCTGTTTTATGGTCACTTGCTAGGCCAAACCCCAATCGTGTGAGGAGAAGTTAGTTGAGCCCCACGAACCCAGCATAAAGTAGACGCGTTACCAATTCCGATACCATGCAGGGCCTACAAAATTCCAGCCCCTGAAGTTAGAGCTCCACACCCACTTAAAGGCAAAGCGGGCACCTTGAACTAACCACAAAGATACATTGTGCATCAACCATTAGGGGCACCCAATACAGAATCCGACATATTCAAATCCTCATTACGGGGGCCCCAAAACTGGTACCTCTAATGTCGGAAGCCCCCATATGTAAGAACACTGGAGGCAAAGCCACGGCCATCCTCCAGCAGCAAGCAATCTGCCGCCCGCCTGCGAGAGGTGAAGTGGAACTACATAGCAAGGTGTTGGGTAGGTTTTGCGAAGGAGGTGACTATAGTGCTGTGTGCATTAGCCATGTGGGGCAGTAAAAAATTCCGTCCCCAAGCTTATAGCTAGTACTCCTTAACATTGTTATCGGCAAATATCCTCTGACAGGGTTTTATAGAAAAAACGTTATCGGTAATTTTCCTCCGGTTATCGGTGAAGGAATTTTTATGAAAAGGAGAAAACTTAAGGGTCCCACCAATTCCAAACGAAGAGGCACGGGGCTATTTTACCGTCCCATGCGTGCGTGCTCTCATGCGGTTTCTCAAGCTTTCCCGGCCTTTTCATGGAATCGCAGAAGCACAGGGATGTCGCACTATCCTGGGCGGTAGGGAGCTTATCAGACTGGATTAGGGGGCAAGTTGGACGCTTCGGTGGCATTCCAGCATCATCACTCACATGCATGCATGCCCTTCAAAACGTCTGTCCGAGGCTCTTTCCGGCCAGCTTCTGGCGCACGGCCACGTCAAGAGAAAACATGGCAAGGGATGCCGTTGCAGATGTTAGCAGACGTTATTACATTCTTAGATCTTCGTTTGTTCTCAAGACAAAACATGATTGCCGCCCCAGTTTGGGCCAGGACATGCCAGCTTTCATCGTCACGGGTGCTTCTCAAGCATGTCTGCTACGTATTAACCCCAAATATGTCAGATCCAAAAACATGTCAGATCAAAGGGTTTCAGCAGATTGGAGTGCAAATCGCTGAAATTATGGCAAACGGTGGTGCCAGGTTGCTCACAGGGTATCTGGAGTGGACCGCGCTTCTTGGAGACTGGGAGGAGCCAGATAGACAACATGACGCAGCAGAGTTCCTCATGTATTTGCTGAGTCACAGGCCGATGGAAATTTTTTGTGGTAGCGTCGGTAGCGTATATACCTCTCGAGGCCAGGACCTCATGCAGGGATCATCAGGACCTGTCGACCGGACCCATACCTATGCCAAGACAATGGCACAGCCAGGAAGGCCTGCGTAGAGTGTTCAGTGCTGATGCGCCGTAAGCTGAATTGGATCCTTTTCCGAATGTCCTCTTTCCTTGCAGTGTGGAGAGAAGGATTGAGTGGAAGGAGTATGTCCTACAGAGTGGGGTAATTCACCTACAAAAAATGGCCCTACCTTGGGACACTATCGGGCATTTGACGTTGATTTCACAGATGGTCGGGTATGGATTGCGGATGACGCCGTGCCAACGTGTCTGGCGGGGGATCCCGAGTTGAAGTTGATCAAGCATAACTGCTATCTGCTTGTGTATGGACGGCTTCACTCGGCTATGCAGGCAGGGATGGCGTGCACAGCTGACGATTATAGAATCCATGAGCTAATGTTGAACTCCGACTCCCGTTCTGGTCAAAAATTGCCCCAAGCATGCTGCTCACGCGCTCTGGCATGTTTAGAGAGCGTCTTGCGATCGTGGCTTAGGCAGAGATTGACAGTGATGTACAGCAGAGCGTGGAGATGGTACTTATACTTTTGCAGTGGTTGTGTGTGTTTAGTTGAGTTCGACGTCAGACCGTGATGAGACTTATATTCGCACCTTTGTATGACTTTGTATGTTAATTGCGTTGGGAGTCCTTGACTGATCCCCCGCGAGGGGACGGGGCTCACAGTAGATGAGCCGATGGCACGACAGCCAGTTCGACGACAGCGGTCAGCCTCTTGTTCCTGCCGGAGTAGACGAGGAGACATGGTTGCTGGAACTGCCGTCGATCCTTGGGGTGACCTATAGAGATGGGCCTCCAAGCGCAGAGATAGAGCCTCCAACCACGCCTCGGTTGAAGAGGAGGCTGCAGAGAAGCTTGATCACCTGAGGCAGGGTCCAAACTTACCTGCTAAGCGTCCTCAGGCACATGATGCCGGAGACACCGTCGCAGCTCGGACTAACAGGGCAGAGGGAATCATGCCGCGTCTAGCGCTGAAAGTTCCATATGCACGGGCGCGTATTTGGGACGACTCAGGCTGGAGTCTAGCAGAAGACCAGTATACATACAAGTTGGAAACTCCACCTATCGGAGAAGCGGCGATGCCAACTCATCCTGCGGAGATGTTGTCCCTGAGACTCCTGCGACGCGGGCACCTGTGTATGGATGATTTGCTGATCTTTTAGATGTGCTCGCGGGCGCCATTCACACCAAACGCCGACGTTGCGCTGACAACGCAATGGGAGAAGGAGACAGGGTGTCTTCTTCTGTTGGAGCGTTTACGCAGGGTGGAGTTGGGGGCCTACTGCGAGGCACAAGGCAGTATCCTTGGACCACTCAGCTTTTGGTTTCAGTTGTTAGAGGAGTCTGCTTGAACCATCAGTTCAGCTCTGTGGCCATACACAAGAATTCCTCCATGGAGCTGCACGTGGATGGCAACAACGCTCCACAGAGTATGAATCTACTGATACCATGCTCTAGATGGAGGGGAGGGGGTGTCTGGACTACGGACTCCAGCGCCAGCAAAACAATCCCCGTCGAAGATCAGGTTGGCGCTGTTCACTCCGTACACTGGCCATACATTTTGTTGGGACCCTGGTATATTGCATGGTACTCAGATTTGGCGAGGAGACAGGATACTCATGGTGGCCTATTCGGTGAGGCACTTGCATCTCCTCAGGTCCGAAGACCTCACAACACTGGAAAGTGTAGGATTCCCAATACCTCAGGAGAAACCCTTCAGCGTATTGAAACAGGGATACAGCCAGAACGCAGTGCATCTTCTCAGAGGTTATCGCGACATATGATCTGCTCAGCTACTCCCTCGTCTGAGAGTCAAAGTAGCCGTGAGTTAGTCACAGTTGTAGCTCCGCTGGATGATGAAGTCGAGAGTCTCTGACTTGTGTGTGTGTGCTTTCTATTCATTGTGTACATTGGGGGGGTGTTCCAGGCGCAAATATCTCTCGACTTCCTGCTGTAGAGTCTTGTTAGATCCTGGAGCGTGCGTGACTGAGTTCTCAATTTTGACTTGTGGATTTCTTTATGTTGCTTGTGTTTTGATTTGAGTGTTGTTGTTTTCTCAACTCAGTCATGAACTCAGTATGGCCAGGAATAATGTGGTGTAGGTCTCTAGTTGTCCTAACACGCGTCTTGGAACACACACGAACGGCCACGTTTCACTCGTGCACAGGGTACCGCTCAGTTCGCAAGCAGCTCTATGTCATTATGTGTTCTGTAGTTTGTCGTAGTCCCCTGCTGGGTTTGCGAACCGAAGGGCCACTCTTTGCGGCCCGCGCTGGGTCTACGAACCGGCGGGCTCCTCCGAAATCAAGGCACAAAGTGCGCCGCGCATGGCCGGGGCGAATCTGTCCTGCTCACTGCGCTTAGCTGGACAGTCTAGCAAGCGATCCAAAGTCAAAAAAAGTCACCGCCTCCTTGGCGAGATGCATCCCCTTGAACATCCCTAAAGCACCCCGACCATTGCGTACATACGAAAGCCCCGATGGGGTGGAAGGCTTAAGCCCTGTTGAACAGGCGCGCGCGGAGGCTGCAAATAGCCTCTATCACACCCTCGCCGATTCCGTGAAGGAACCATCAAGCGTGGAGTCATCCACATAGTGGAGAATCCGAGAGGATCCTTATTTTGGAGAACCACGGCGTGGTCACGGATACGTGACCTGTTCACCTACACCTCCTTCCAAGCCTGTGCTTATGGCGGCCGGCGACCGAAACACACGGCCCTGGCTTTCACGCACCCTGCATTTGCTAAGTTTTGCCGCAGCTGCCCAAATTGCCCGGATCATCTGCCATGGGGGCTATCATCCTCAGGATGGGCCACCTCAGCGGAGTCCCTTTATCCGACTCCATTGTGTGAGCAAGTGACTGCCACGCTTGTGCAAATCTTCGCGCAGCCCAGTCCCGACCTTAACTACCACCAGCTGCGAGCATCGGCTGCCTTAGGAGAGACTGTTAAGGAAACAATTATTTTTAAAGCCGAAGTGACGGCGCTTATTTGCGCCACAAGGCAGTGGAAGGGCCTGCTATCGGGCAAGCCTACTTTATTTTTCGTAGACAACAACTCGGCCCGAGACGTTACCATCTCCGGAGCGGCACTTTCACCCATCGCCAATAAGCTGTTCGACATGTTGTTGTTGGACGAGTGCTCAGCTGAGATCCCGTCGCCGTCTAATCCCGCGGACGCCCCATCGAGGTCATTAATGAAGAGCGTCACTTTGCATGGGGCGGAGGTGCAGTTTGAAGACATCACTGAGCTACTGAAGGTGGTGGAGAGTACTCTTTCAGCAAACTTGGGTTGAGTTCGGTTAAGTTAGGGGATGTAGTCCTAAAACCGGACTTCCCGTGTGTGAGGAGCCTTCCTCCTCTCCTAAACCCTCTTGACTTGTGGCAACAGGCCACCTTATTGGCGAACTGCCGTTGCAAAGGTGACATGCGTGATTCCCACAGGCAAAACAAGGGTCACGTCCGCTGAGCTCTGTTGTGCTGTGAGTGAGGGAGTGCACCAGTCAAGTTTTACTTGGGTAAGTTTTTAATGTTTTTGCCATATGGCTCAAGTCGCTTGGCTCAGAGGTAAGCCTGTCGTCCGCTCCGGATAACGGTTTATCTCTGAATCAAGCGCATAGGAAAAACTATGGTTTTGACTGCTTGAGCCATTTAGGAAAAGTCTTGTGATTTGAGTTGTGAAAAATTTCCCCTGGCAAACTTGGCCACAGGCATGTTTGAGCATGTGCATGCTTGACAATACTTGTATATGTGCAGCTGTGGGCTGAGGCGAAATTTTTCGGCCCACCCACCCAACCCTGGATAATGAAGCCTCTCTGGCTCAATTGTGTTCTCATTGGTGTGGAAGGGCGGGAGCGGCGCATGGTTTTCACTGCATTTTTGATTTGCATTGCTGGATTGCTTGGCTTTTTGGGTCCCTGGGACACAAGTTACGTATGCAGGGTGAGGAGCAAGCTGCCAGAGGTGAACGTGCGGGAAGGGAGAGACGGGCACTTCCGCCCATTTACTTTTTGCAGGAGCGTGGCCTACAGCTGCTCCGAGGGCTTCTGCAGCAGCGTGAAAACGTGGCCAACGGACGTGACTATGCGGTGTACGATCAAAGATGGAACCGAAAACTCGGCCAGCGCATCGGGAGGCATCGGCGGGCCACGAATGGGCTCCACAGGAACGAACTCGACGTATACTTCCGCGAGCACCTGGACGCAGCTCGGATCGCAGAGTGGAGCGAGGCCTTGGACACATACGACCAGACCGAGGCGGCCCGAACAGCAAGGCGACTCGACCTCCTGCGCCGCAACGGGGCCCGGCTGCTTCGTTCATTCCTTGAGTCCCTCATCCTGGGAGACGACATTGGAAGGGAGTTCGATGAGAGTGAGCAGCGGATCGTTGACCGCATCCTGGCCCGGTTTATCTACCCGGCAGCGCACTTGCCAAGGCTTGAATTGGGAAGGCATTATGCAAGAATCCTCCCAGATGTTCAGCGATGGCTGTGGCTTGAGCTGCTCGACCGATACGATCGGGGCGGAGATGAGGACAGCACCTCTGGATCAAGCTCCTCTGAAGCAGAAGCAGGCGACCGCTGACGAATACAACTACTTCCGGGGACAGGTGCAGACGGCGCCGGTGCAAGCGAACCATGGTTTTTCCTTCGAAGCATGTTGTAGTGATCCTCGGCATGGCCAGGAGCAGCAGGGTATGAGATGCTCAATGCATGAACTGAATGATTTCTGGCAATGCTCGTCTTTAAGCTTCCCTTCGAGCTTCCAGGACTTTCAGACTGCCCTGCTATCACGGCAGCATGAACGTCCTTCTGAGCACGCTCATGAGCCAGCGCCGGTCCCAAGTCCGGCGACGCAGCGTGCCAATTTTTCTAGCGCAGAGGCAACCTTGCTGCGCAGAGGTGAGGGTTGGCAGTCTCCACGGACTGCTGGGAGTTCTGGCGGTGCTCCGTGTGGGCGCGTCGGAACGATGCATGTGGATTCAGGACATTTTAATTTGCAAGTAGCCAAAAGAGCCTACAAAAGGGCATGCCGCAGAGCGGCAACATCATCTGCAGGAGGAACCTGGTACAGGGGTCGATGGGTATCCAGTGCGGACCTTGGCAACCGATATGTCTCCTCAAGTCAGCAATCACAGTTCTCAAAGGCAGTGGCGCATGACTATCTTGGGGACACGCGTGCCAAGCACTTCTCCTTAGTATCTTGGAACGCTGGGGGCCTGGCTGCTCATAATTGGGATGGGTTGCAAAATTGGTTAGTGACCCAGGAGATTCAGGTCTGCTGTATACAGGAAACATGGTGGCCTTACCAGAGAGACTGGGATAATGGGACATACTTTGCAATACATCATGGCGCTGGAAGGACTGGCGGGCTGCTGACCCTGATAAGCAACAGGCTGGCTTCCAAGGAATGCATTAGATCAGGCACTCTCGCAAATGGTCGCGTACAGCATATTCGCATCTATGACCCTGAGGGCGGACTGGACATCCTCAATGTGTACCAGAAGGTGTGGTCGCATGCTTCAGCGGAAGTGGTTCGTGCAGAACGCCAAAAAGTTTGGGAGGCCCTTGCGGACTGCCTAGACAAGATCCCTGCAAGGAACCAAGTGCTGATAGTCGGTGACATGAATGTTCAACTTCCCAGCACTACCGGCGTAACTGGCACTGCAGTCTCTAAACAGGCTTATCGGGATGGCAGAGACGAGGCAGAGTTAATCTCCATACTTCGACAGCATGGGATGATTGCAATCAACACCTTTCATGATAATCAGCGCTTCACATACAGCCATGCAGGTGTCAAATCACAGCTGGACTATGTCTTTGCAAAAGGATGCCAGGCTACAGGCCTTTCCAAGCAGGCGCATGGTTTGCATGATTTTCCTTTGTTAGCAGCGAGGGGCGAAGGTTCACATGTTCCCATCTTTGCTCAGCTGCCGAGACATTGGAGGATTTGGAAATACGGAGCTAATCTGGCCCACGGCCGTGGCCACAAGGCGGCCAATCAATATCTTTTGCAGAGTCAGAATGTTCTGATGACCCACGTCCAGCAGGCCCTACAACAACCAGTGACAAGCGTGGCACAGATTGACCATGTGCTGAAGGAGGCTCAGCAGGCTGCCACCGCCTCAATGCCCATCACGAGTCACTCCGCATCTAGACCATGGCAGGATGGTGACCTACGTGGTGTGTTAAGCAGAGCTTGGTGGCACCTTCGACAGGCCCGCTCTAACAGAGCCAAAACTCTTAGGTCACTCTTCGGTGCGTGGAGGCATGCGGCTCAGTTCCTTCGGCTGATCCAGGCAACGCGCAAGGTCTGCCGACGCCTCAGACGGCAGAAGCTGCTCGACATCTTAAATACGGTGCAGTCTGAAGCTCACAGGCAGGACATGTGTGGCGTTTTCAAGATAGTCGACAAGATTGCCCCAAAAAGGAGCCGGACTAGACCTCAGTTCAGGAGCCACAGCGGGGAGATACTGGACGTCAGTGAGGAGGCCGCTGCCAATGCCAGGTTCATGCGACAGCTCTATGCGAGTTCTGAGACCGAATGCTTTGTCCCGCCTCCGGTTCTTAATAACCCTCTCACCCAGCAGGACATCCTTGAGAATTTGAAGGCCATTCCCAGCAAGAAGGCGGGACCATCGCACATTGCGCTTAGTGTGGTGTATCGGGTCGGAGCCGAGATCCTTGCTCCCGTTCTCTATGACTTCTTACAGGCCTGGTGGAATGGAGGGCGCCCATATATTCCACAGGCGTGGAAGGATGCGTGGTTGATTTTGATCCCCAAACCCGGGCGTCCTTGCAAAGGTCCAGGAGATATGCGGCCGATTGGATTGTCCCACCCTCTCGGCAAGGCAATCTTACGGGGACTTCGAGCTAAAATCATGCCTTATGCACTGCGCTACATGGAGCATGTTCCTCAATGGGGTTTCATTCCAGGATGGGAGGTCGCAGATGCTTTGGCACGAGCCTTTCGACATTGCCAGGCGGTGCAAACCCTGTGTAAGCAGCAAAGTGTGTCCATCAATAACAGGATGGATGGCATTACCCGAAAACGGGTTGCCGGGGGGCTGGCAGTTGCCTTGGATATCTCCAGAGCTTTTGACACTGTCCGTCGCTCTGAGACTATGCTGGCTTTACAGGCTGCTGATGTCCCTCCCGCTTTACAGGGGCTGGTCTGGGAGTGGATCAGAGGAGCACAGTATCATGGCAATGACAATGGGGGCAGCTGGACAGTAGACGTTTGTAGAGGAGTGCGTCAGGGCTGCGTGCTCTCTCCTCTTCTCTATATCCTGGTCGTGGCGCGTTTGCACTCAGTACTCCAGTCGCAGTTTGGTGCGCTCATGTGTGGTGCCATGGATTACTATGCAGACGACACCCTGTATCACAGCACCTTTGAATCTGAACAAGAACTAGTCATGGCCATTCGCCAGGTGGAATTTCTGCTTGAATGCTTGGCTCAGGCTGGGCTAGATATCAATGACTCTAAAACCCAAGTTCTTCTTCAGATCAGGGGGACGCATGCCAAACAGGCTCTCAAGAAGTACACGGAGTGCCGCAAAGGAGATCGTTTTCTACGCCTTTCAGCTTTCAAGCAACAGCGCTGGATCCCAAATTGTGCGCAAGCCAAGTATTTAGGAGCTCAGATTTCTTATGACAGCTTTGCAGATGCGACGGTTCACCGTCGGATAGTCTCGGCCCGAGCCACATACGGTCGATTGCGGAAAATTCTTACCAGCCGCAGTAGTATGTCA
>CAJNIZ010006553.1:0-17523 GCA_905231905.1 Symbiodinium pilosum | reverse complement strand
TTTGTACTTACCAGGACCCTCCTTGTACCCTTAATTGGGGATATATGGTCCCAAATAGTAGGTACTTAGGCCCTAATAGAGGGTAGGAGGAGGGTCTAGATAATTAGGCCAGAATAGAGCGTTTCTAGGTAAGCGAGTTTTGTTCAACGCCTCAAACGAAACCAAATGTCAGGACCTTTCGGGGCTTGTTTACCCCGAGAACCTCAAGTGAAGCCCTATAAGCCCTAAACCCCAAAGCGAAAAGAACGCAAAAGGTAGATGGAAAGTATCTCTCCCCATAGATATGTTGTAGATACCTGGAGCCCAACGAGGTTCCCATCTGTTTGTCGGGCGCAAATACTGAACCCTTTGGTACATAAGCCTCGTTTTTTTAAGCGGCCAAGGCAAACCGCAACATGCGCTATACGTTGGATGATGACGGGCTCCGGACATGACCTGCAGATGAAGAACAAACCACGAAAGGGGATATGGCAGTTTCCTTAAATCGGCTGACCCCAACAAAGGGGGACCCTAAAACAAGGATCCTAAATTCCTGGGGATGCCACCAAAAACAAGGGATCCTTGGAGCCTCGACACCCCTGGCGTCGAGCCCTGGGGAGTTTGCTCATGGTGGTGGCTGCGGGTTTAGGGTTTAGGGGTTCGAGTTTAGGGTTTTAGGGCTTAAGAAAGTGCGGGGTTTCTTCGGGGAGGCCCTATATTGCGAATTGTAGGTTTTGGGGGGTATGTTGGGGGACCTTATTTCGGGTGGGAGTACCATCCTGAAATCTGAGCCCATTTAGGAAAACCCAAGCAGTAAACCCAGAACCGTATAAGGATTTCGGGTTTGCACCCGTGCGGCCTAAGGAAGCACCGGCGAAGGCCAACAGGCGCACACAGTCCGTATGCCCAGCACGGACCGCATCCTGAAAAGAATATGGGGTTTAGGGTTTGGGGTCTGAGGGTTTATGGTTTAGATTTGGGGGTTTAAGGCTCTAGATTTTAGCTGGTCTCAAATACCACATAGGGAATGTTTACCCCAATCATAGTGAAACATCTTGACATGGAAAACATACTTTGTGCTATGTAAGCAATTCGGACCCTTTCTTGAGACTTTCGGGGGAGGCAGCAAATGACCGCATAATGGAGATCACAAAGATAGTTCCGGGATTCTGGGGATCTTAACTAGAACTGCTTGTCCGCAAGCAATGCCGGGCGAAAGTTGCAAACCAGAACGTTCTTAGTGAACCCTAAGCCCTAAACCCTGATCCCTAAACCCTTGATCCTCAATTACGAAATAAGAAGTTCAAGAACATGCGCAAGCCTAAGAATATCCAGATCGTGAGTGAAGCCAAGGATGGGTTCCTATGTAGACCCATAAGAATAAACGCCGTACAGCCACTGCATTATCCTGACCCATAGTACCCTAAACCCTGAACCCAATTTTACCCTGCCCCAAACCCTAAACCCTATTTCGCACTAGGAACGTGAGTCTCTTGGATCCCTCAGAGGGTCTGGATACACATTCCTAAACCCTAAACCCTAAACCCCTAAACGCTAAACCCCTAAACCCTAAACCCTAAATCCAAACCACAGGCAGGCCTGCAGCGGAGTCGATCTCCACCGATCTTGTGGCGAGGTGAAAGCCTAAGGTTTAAGGTTTGGGGCTTGAAGGTTTACGGTTTAGTGTTCAGGATTTATGCTTTAGGGCTTCGAGTTTAGAGTTTAGGGCTCGTAGGGTCTAGGGCTTAAGGTTTGGGTTTAGGGTTTAGTGTTCAGGGCCTGGGTCTCCCTGTATTTCCCGAAAACACGGCAAGTGGCTCTGTTGGGCTCCCTAGAGGTATCTGCGTCCCCGCTGAAGAGCTATAGAGAGCTGATTTTAAAAGCTCCCGTGGGAGCCACTCTACGGCTAGTTTGGAGGCGGTCTGAAACTTCAGGTTTCAATTTATGAGGTTCAGGAAGGGGCCCTAAGCCCCCTGAACCCTAAACCACAAATTTACCCTATGGTCAACTTAAGTAGATAGAATACGGCTCTGGGTATATTATACTAAGATCCCCATATACCCCATACTCTAGCTACTTAAGGGGGACTATAGTATCAGCTCGACTTGTGGATCAACAGGGCTCCTAGGAAAAAAGAATGAGGTTCCAAATACACTACGCAAAGCTACCCCGAAGAAATCCATAACTACAGTTACAACTCTGACTTTGAATTGCCCATCAACCTTCAAGAAGGAAGGGTAAGGCACATTTCGGGACTGACTGGTTGCACGGCAGGCTCTGGGGCCAAAGCGTCTTTCCTACTAGTAGTGCTTCATGGGAAGGACATGCACCTCGCTATGAGATCCGCTACTTCTTAAGTAGATAACCACTGCACCGTTGATAGGTAATCACCGCACTGTTGATTTCAAAGTCGAAAAAACCACTCTCCATGTCATTGCTACCTTGTGGTGCATGCAGGGGGGCCCTCTCTTGGAAGATATCTTGAAATATCCTTGCACAAATTCTGCGTGAGCCCTCGCTGGTATTCGAGGCATTCGCCATACTCACTGGCACAGCGCGCAGCTTCGGGTATGCCACTGGGGCACGTGACGCTACTATTGATACTGAAGTCCTGCATGACTTAGTCTACTATAATAACCTACTCCCAGGGTCTAAGGTACTTAGGGTCATGCAGGATGGCTAATATGACCCCTATAGACTACCCAATAATCCCAGTTTCCATGTCATTTTTCATTTTCTTTTTCATTCGATTCTCTATTATACCCCCTATATAAACCCAAATAACACCCATATTATGGGGGACTACACTGTATCATGGCTTACAAGTTGTTGTGAAAGCTGCAGGTGGTAAAGTTTGCTACCGGCCCCCAGGGGGATGCTGCTGGTTGAACTGTGGCACCTGCTGGAAGGCAATAAATTTCCGTGAGGAACCCTATGTCCGCTGGGGTCATGCTCCCTGAAATCCTCATACGCAAGGGGCAGAGATGCAAAGATGCAAAGGTCATCCCTCATTCCCCAGATGAAGTAGCCAGCACAAAATCAAATTTCATCTCCGTCAAGCACGAGCTGCTGGTACAGGCCCGTGCATTGTTTCACAGTCTACAACTTACAAATCCATCATGCCAGTGGAACAGAAGATAAATGCCTAGACTGGATGCCGAATGCTTATTGGCAGCAAGTCACGAACAAAGCCCCAGAGCGGCTTACTGGTGCTTGAGGCAGAATGGGGTAAGTGGATCCACATAATCGTCCTCATGAGATCCCCCACAATAATCCCTAAACTCAAGGACCCACTCTCAACTAAGCACTTGCACAGAGGTGCGGAGAAATCGGAAACAGACCACAGGACAGTCCTAAACCTTTGAAAAACCATGCCGGGACCATGCTCTATGTAAGCCACCAATAGGGTTTAGGGTTTAGGGATCAATCACAACCCTAAACCCTAAACCACCTACTCAGGCTTCCGCCCCTCCTCGCGGCCTCTGCAGGCAAACACCGGACTTGCCAAGACTTTTTGTTGCACAGCTAGGCTGGAAAGTCGGCGTCCATGAGCTGCTGGAAATCTTCCAATGATGCAAACCTCCAGAGCAGAGAGGGAAGTCAGGCTTCAAACCACTGTACGCGCAGCAAATATGTGATAGTACACCCTGAAGCCCTGCCCTCATACATCACGACCCTAGAGCGATGTAGACCCATGATGAATAAACTCCCTCCTTTTAAGGGCCTAAAGATGAGGATCCCTAGTAGAAATCCCTAAAAGGGGAGGGGGTTATCAATCAGGGTCTGGGTTAGTGCAGGGTTTGCATGGATCCACCTAAACCGTAAACCGTTAGTGCAGGAAGGCTGCATGGATCCACTTTTCTGCTTCTTGCGCATTTCCTTGGCCCTATCGCGATTGCTCTTGGGCTTTGCGTCCTCAGGCTCGGCATCTGAGTCCTTGCCGCCAAAATTTAGGATTTAGGGATTGGGGCTTTGGGTTTAAAAGGATTTAAGGTTCCCATTCAGGGTTTAGGTTTCTGAGTTTCGGATTTAGGGTACTCAATTCGTAGCTAGTTTGGGCTCAACGTGCCCAAATTGGAGCCAATTTGGGCCCGACACATATTTAGGCACCTGAATGAACCCTTGAAGGAAAGCCCTTCGAAAACATTTGGGAGCTTCCAAAAAGCCAGGGCCAGTTGGCGGTCCCTGAGCTTGGGACTCTAGTTTTCGGAGGCAAATATTGCCCGCCTCATTTTTGGAAGGACTTGTGACATCAATACAGGAAAGAAAGGTCTTGTAAGGATCAGGGTAGATCACAATTAAATTAATGTCTGCATTAAAAGCTGCACAAAAGCCTAACCCTTAAACCCCAAACCCTAAAACCCTTAACCCCACACCCTAAAGCCAGGAGACGGCATCCATGTCGCAGAAAGCGCCGTCGCCGTCGCTTTCGTCTCCAGCCATGTCGCCTTCAGCATCCTCATCCACCATAGGCTGGGGGTGCTGTTGAGGAACTCAAAATAAGTTACTATTTAGGGTTTGAGGTTCAGGGATATTATCCCCCTAAAATGGAGAATCAAATGGAAAAGAACATGGAAAATGCAATGGGAACTGGTGGAATATAGAGATTTAAGGAACCTCCAAATAAGTTACTATAAGAAGGAAACCCTCTTATTTACGATATAACCATATTACGGTGACTTAATTTAAGTTCCTCCACAGCAACCCAGCAGAGTGCTAATGCTTTGATCAGAGGCTTTGGGAACCACAACCCCTAAATTCGGTCGAGTCGTTACCGGAATCGCGTTCTTCCGCTGTTTGACAGAACCTAAGTCCGCTTTGTTGCCATACCTCTGAGGGTTTCCGTGGATCAAGTTGTGGGTGCTGGGTCCAATCACATCTTTTTTGTTGGAAGATGGTTTTATGACCCTGAACCCTAGACCCTATAAACCCTAAACCCTAAACCTCTCTCTGGGGAGCTGCGGGATCCTAAGGATACGTCTGGGAAGTCTATTGGACGGATGGGGACGCCCCTAAGTACTGGGGCAAAAAATCATATATATACATATATATATATATAGATATAGATATACATGTATATATATATGTACATATGATATAAAGAATGGTGGGCTTCGGATTTAGGCATTGGAAGGATCTCTGTTTTGAATCTCCGCCCTGAAGGAATGGGTACGAATGTATATTGCGGTCGGCTAGTAGCCCGTTTCTTTGCTGGGCTCTCTTTTCCGGTTGTAGGTGGTCGGGAAGCAGGGAATCAAGAAATCGACGAGAAAATGGAAAGCAACGGGGCTACTAGAGAAACTCCATTCCCTGCTAACAAGCAGTAAGAAAACCCTGAATCATACATATCCTGACACCCAGTCTCTGTTTTATGTTCCATCTGCTCTTCCGTTTGATTCTCCATTATTGAATGGTAATATCTGTGAACCCCAGATGGCCCTATAACGTCCGCATCTACCCTGGACCCCTTAGCCCCACCATCCTACATGGCCCTGTCCTCTTCCTCCCCATCCTCGCCAAAGTCTGCGCCATCCTCGTCCTCATCATCGATGTCATCTTCATCCTCGCCCTCAGGCATCTGACCTTCATTAGTGTGGAGGTACTGTAGGGGCCGAAACAGCTACCAAGATGATTCTGAGATCCATTTGAGGTCCATGCCCTGAATACCAGCAATCCAGGACCACTCTGTTCGGCTCTTACACTATTCCTTATCGATCCATCTTTATCGATATTGGCATTAGGTTCAGGTATACATAAATTTGCAAAATGTGACTCAGCAACAACACAGAGACCCTTGAGGTAGTTGTCGAAGAACTCATCGGCATCCTCCTTACCAGGCAGCCAATACTAGCACCAAAACAAAAGGCTTGCACCGTGTCAGACAATGCATTTCCCATGGATCACGCCCGCCAAAACAAGATTATTCTCTAAACGGCCCTAAACAATATACCTCAACCGCATGCTTTGCCAAGAAATCCAAGCACACCCTGCAAGTGCACGTCCTATCCCCGTTCTAGACTATCCTTGTATGAATAAAGAGAAGCCCTGGAAGAATCTACATGTATTCCGTTATAGCTTGAACACACATATTTATGCATACATGTATGCCTGCATTCCTTTGCTATCGGCTTCAGTTGACTTCGGCTCAAGTATGCTGCCTAGACCACTTTTCCCACACTCTAGCCTTCATATTGCAATTCCCGGAATGATCGTTTTGACGCCATGACCTGGTACCCCACTGACCATATTACAATAAGGGTACCCTTTTTCCTTTTGATTGGTCATATAAAGGAACCCAGAACCCAAAAAGGGTAAAAGGGCATCATGGGCTTCCTAGACGACAATTAAGCCATAGTCTAAACTCCTGCTGTCCCCCTAGTATCTCCTATAGTGGCCCCCTATATTACCCCCCTTCAAGGAGTTTAGACTGTAGCTCAATTGCTGACCATAACGCTTTTGCGTTCCCAGCGTCTCCATCTGCGTCGCCCGCCTCATCAAACTCCTGGAGCTTGACAGTAGGGATATGGGGTTTCCTAGACCTTAAACCCCAAACCTTCAACCCAAAACCCCCCCCACAAATCGGCTTGGCTTGATGGCGGTGTACTGGGATCTGAGGCGGATGCCACAATGCCTGCAACTACGCCGGTTTAGGGTTTGGAGCGTAGGATTTAGGCATTAAGGTGTAAGGTTTAGGGTTTAGGGCTACCATGGATCCAGCTTGACACGACAAAACCTGAAGCCCACACCCCACACCGCAACCCTAAAAGCCCAAAGAGAAAGACCAGACCTTACTCAAATTGGAGCTTAGGATTCTGTTTATCAGGGCCCCTTCGAAAAGGCACTACATTGGAGAGCCTACGTCAACTACATAATGCGTGCTGGTTCGATGTCCAATATAATATGGCCCCTACCATGCTCAGGATGCACCTCAACCCCAAACCCTAAAACCCTAAACACTAAAACCCTAAAACTCCAAACCCTAAAACCCTAAAACCCGAAACCCAATATACTCCTAAAAATCGAATCTCCAACCTGTCCTCTTCCGTCTGGCGCCGCGCCTTGCGCTTCCGATCCTGTTTGGGGAATTTAGATTTAGGGTTTAGGGTTTAGGCCTAAGTTTGATTCAAGACTTCAGTTTTTGGGTCTTTGAAATTTAGGATCTAGTTGTACGGCCCCAATGTTGATCTTAGTGCTTGAGTTTTTGGGTCTTTGGGAAATAGGGTTTTGAGCTTGAAGTTTGGCTCACAATAGTAATGGCCTTGAAGTTCGGACTGCGCTCTACGGCCAGAACAGCATGAATAAACTCTGGATTACGGGCTGTGTTATTTGGCATCATGGAATGGTCCGTCCGTCCGGCTTGATTTGCCACTTTTCGCCTAGCCCACGCTTGCCTCCAAGTGTCCCTTGTTTCTGTCTACTTTGGATGGAATGGCCGATTTGTTTGGGGATGTGGCTATCCAAATAGATGTTGAACAGGTGAAGGCGAAGGCTTTAGGTTGAGGGAACTGAACATGTAAGCTTAGTTGGGTCTAAGAAACGAGGATACACCCACAACTGAGTAGGGTTTTCCGTTGGTTGAACCAACAAGCTGCCTGAGTCTGAAAAGCGCCCAAAGCCGTGCATGGTCTTACTTTACTACACTGCTAGGTTCATGCGGCATGGTTAGTATGAGCAGTACCTGGTTACTTCTGATTTTTCGGGTTTCGGCTAAGGGGGTCACATCTATCTACACCTTTGCTGGAATTCCCTTATGCAGATGTCTTCAAGATTTATGACTGCATGACACCCTGCTATAATTAAATCCTAAATCACCTGGGCTACAGTTAGAGTTGTGTCCTCCCACACGGAGGCTTGATATATGGGGGGCTTTCCCAAATTAGCGGTACGTTTGGGGTCCCTATATAAAGGACTGTGGGCCCCTATTGGGGGGAACTTCCCTCTATATATATATATATATATATAGTCAGCACATATGTATATATAGATCTGTGTGTGTATACATAACACATCCAAAAGGGCTTGCAACTGAGGACCGCATGGATTAACCCTTACCATGGCTTCTGTGATGTCTGTCCTGCTCTGCTCGAACAGAAGAGTCGCGGAAATAGTCCTGAAAGAACCTGAGCTTTCAAAGTCTTACCTGAACCCAAAGAAGTATGTAGAATAATCGCCTTTTCTGCCATGTTTTTAAGGGGTTTGGACTATTATCTTACTTACTTTTGGGGTTCAGGTACTGGTTTTGAGAGGGAACAAGGGAATTGTATCATACAGGGTGTATATAGGGATTATATTCCCTTCTTCCCTACTCTGCATCACGAGGAGAAGAGGATTCAGGTAACAAACAGGAATAGAGGTACCGTAATGGGACATTATCGAAGAGGTAGGGGATCACAAAGGGATGACGAGTGGAGCTTGGCAATCCGAACCCAAAAAATTACTATCCTTGAGCTCCGCCAACTTCTCAAAACATCGAACCCATAGCCTGAAAACAGGAAGAGTAAGCTATTTGAGCAAGCGTGGTGCGAGCAAGGATAAGAACATGAGATGCGAAGAGTTGCGCTTGCTCCTCACGTTCAAAGAACACAAAATCTTGTCCATACTCCACTCGTAACCCTGCCTCTTGCCCAAATCCCGACGCACAGCCTTAATGTAAGTCCCTGAATACTCAAAACAAGATGTTACGGGATTTTTTGGCTACATAAGGGTGACCTGCGGATCCATCCCCCAAGCCCTAAATCCAGAGTTAAGTCACACATCCTTCCTCTGACTTCTCTTGTATACAATTCTTTCCTGGTGCCTGGTCTTCTGGCAAGAGGTAGCTCAACGGACAAAGGAAATTATGTCAGTGGGTCTTGGTGTCTAGAGCCCTCAATTTGCAGCCAGTAGCTTTTCGTGCGGCAGTATTTTCTTCTTCTTGAGGAACTTTTCCTTGGATTGCAAATGAAAAAGCAAAATGTTGAGCTCATTCGTGGCTGAAACTCCCCATTGTCGACTCCTAATTGTAGCCCCTGACTACTACTTGGAGGGTCAGGGGGACTTGCTGAGTAAGTAAATAAAAAAGGGGATGACTAGGGTTACTACGTAGAATATACGGGCTTTTGATCTACTTGCAAAGTTCCCCTGGCCCTAAACCCTAGACTCTAGACCCTAAACCCCAAACCCTAATCAATACAGTGACTTCCTCTTCAGCACACTCTCAACGTAAACCCGTCACAGTTTCTGAGTTGACAGCGATTACCTGGCCGACTTTCTCCCCGGCCTGCGCGCGCTCAGAGGACGCAGCCCTCTTTACAGTAAGGGTAATGCGGGATTGTGTAGGGACATAGGGTTGTGTAGGGTTTAGGATTTTGGTCTTCTGGTTGCAGGGTTTAGGGTTGAGGGATAAAATCATACATCTCCAAAGCTATCCTGAGAGCACCAAAGGACCCTACTGCACAAAGAGTACTGTCCATTTGAACGGAACTGTGCTTGCTATTATGTTGGAAACGTCGGATTTGGAGGATCTGACGGTGGCGGTACAAAGCAAAAGCTGAGCTGGTCCCAAAAAGGTACCCCTGAATTTGGGGAACCCTAATTAACCAATACAGACCTCTACAACAATCTCAATTTGCATTTCATTTGCATGTTCTTTACCAATTGATTCTCCAGTAGCGGGGTAATATCCGCACATCCTATATAACCCCAATCTTCGCGAAGGCCTCAGTTTTCAGGTTTACAAATGTCTAGGTTGTACGCATGCACCCCACAGTAGCCCGCAGCAACATGTACTACCTTGATCGAAGCAGACGACAAAGTCCATCTTGTAATATCCTACATGACCTGTTGCGAAGCTACACTAACTCATGCAAGCATGCAAGGCTCTTAGACAGGAATTCTTCTCCAGCGCTACATGGTCCTCACATGTGCTTTGCTTAAGAACGGTTTCATGTGGTAAACGTCCATGCGCAAAATCCTGTATCACCCAATGCTAGCAACGTAGATCTGGCGCCATGGTTCCCTATATGGGTGGATGTCAAAATTATGGTCCCTTTTTGGGGTCCCTATAATAATACGGCACCTAATATTTAGGGTACCCAAAAAGGGACCATAATTTTGACAACCACTCATATTAAAATCCAGAATATAACCCCCTTCAAGGAGTGGAGACTATGCCCGATATAAACAAGCAAAGTTGCCTTCTTTCCAGCTCGTTCCCGCCGTGCTTTTGAATGGTAGGCAAATTGTTCCTTGGTTCCCCATGCCTCTATGGGTCCAAAAACGACTGAAAACAGTGCCGAGATTTGGGCCCAAGGGTTCCAACACAGTCCAAAAAAGGCAAAGCAATCTGGGCCCAAGGTAACTATGTAGGAGCCCATCAGGACTCAAAGTATCTATCAGTTAAACACTTGGGAGTTTCCTAAAAGACGGGGACCCCAATATAGACCCCAAAATACTATAGTCCTTATTATATGGACCCCCATAAGGGTACCCTATTTTTGGGAAACTCCCACTTAGACCCCTCAAATGTAGCCTTAGAGGAGATTACCTTGGTCTTCACTGGTGGTCTTTGCGCCATCTGCAAAGCATGCGAAGGCCTTGTAGGGTCAACGTTTTGTGTCTTGGGGGCTTCTTGCCATTTAGGGTTCAGGGTTTAGGCGCCTAGGCAAAAGGATGACCATACTTAGATTCATAATTATACTTGTACTAGAAATCACAGACCTCTGCCAACACATGAGTTGCTGTTAAGGGCCGTCATAAGGAAGCCACATTTTTCAGTGGACACCTTCATGTATGGTAGCTGTATTTCATATGTAAATTCCCTAACAGCAAGCCGGACAAGGTCCAAGTAGCCAGTAGCTCTGAGATAGAAAACATGTCGAAGGGATTCGCAGGCATGTCCTTTCAGGCGACGTGCGCTGGTCAGCTTACCGTGGCAAGATAGGGTGTATGGTTTAGGGTTTAGGGATTTAGGGTTTAGGGGTTTAGGGATAGATGTTTGAGCAAGTTAGCGATTCATGAATTTGGGGTACTTATATAATACAAGAATCAAACAGATGCTTTCGGAGACAGTTTGTTCAGCTATCGATTACCAAAAACCCTGAACCCTAAGCCTTATGCAAACCCTAAACCCTAAACCATAGCCTGTCTTGTTTCTATGCTATCTTGGGCGATTCCATCCTGGCAGGTCTGCCCTTCCAGCAGCTTCGAGGCATACGTGCCGACAGAGGGGTGGATGTGGCTTGAGAGAGCCTTGCACAGACACGGTTTAGGGTTTAGGGCTTATAGGATTTAGGGCTTAGGGTTTATGGTTTAGGGTTGGGGAGTCGTAGGATCTTGGGGGGTACCTTAAAGGGCTGATAGGGGATATGTAGGGTTTAGGGTTTAGGGATTACGGTTTAGGGCTTGAGGTGTAGGGCTTCCTAATATAAGGGGTGCCTTTTGTTGGTCCCTAGAATAAGGGTTCTGGTATTTTGGGATCTATACTGGGGTCCCTTGTTTTGGGAAACTACCATGTCTAGAACTGACCAGAATCTCCAACATGTCCTGATGGCTGCATTCACTGCTTGGATTCCAACAATTCAATTGCTGGGGGGAATTTGGAGGTGTAGGGGTGCGGTAGGGAAGTAAGGAGCAAGGGTATTTCTTGAAAAACCTCGTTGTTACTGCACATTAGACAACAGTGCGCCAAGCAATTTCGAAAACTAACTTGCGTAAAAATGGCAGGCCTCATGCAGTTCTTGCCAGCATGAGGACTGCAGTGATTTAACCAAGCTGTGACAATCTCATGGAGCTGCCAGGCCCTAGTGTAGCTCTATCTTGGATGCTGGTACAGAGCCCGAAGGAAACGAAACTACATAGCCTATACCTGAGACAGGCCTGGTTCGCGCGAAGTCTGCTAGCCATGTCCAAGTACGCAACGCTTCAGCGTTGAGGGATATAATCCCAATAAACTAGAAAAACACATGGGAAAGCAAATGGAACGTGATGTGGAAACTTGGGTTAGTTGTATAGGGTTGATATTTCAGCTCCCACAAAGTCCATGAGTAGCAGTGTAAAAGGTGTAGTCCCCGTGAAGTAGATACAATATAGGGTATATGGGGATCTTACTGTGATATACCCAAAGTCATGTTCTATCTACTTAAGGGGCCTCATTTGTCTTCAGGCGCCGTGTGTGTCTTTGTATCACATGATTTCGTGTTACCCTGATTGCCGCAAATGATTGCACTCGCCAGGCAGGAGCTACACAAGAAGACCATCATCACTCATACCAAATGTGCCCCCCAATATATGCAGTCTCTTGTTTAGGAGCATCTGACATCATCGAGTGGGGGGTCATATGTATATATAGATGTATAAAGGCACGTACGCAGGTACTTTTCATTGCTCCTTTGCTGCATACTGGCACAAAATTATAAGAATGTACAAAATAAACTCCAGCCAGGATGCCCTGCTACAGTTAAAAGACTGATGGGCCCTTATGTAGCGGGAGCCGGTATCCTTGGGGTGCTTCATGAACTGAACTGTACAGCCCAAACCCCCCGAGAGGCCCTCATCCCCCAAAAACATCGCTGAAGGAAATCCTCCCCCATTGTTGCGGAATTCACGCTGACTAGAGATCCCTAACCCCAAACACGCTAAAACCCTGAATCCTAAATCCCTTGCGATTCCAAAGCCGTAGTCTTGAATCCAAATCCAAACCCCGAATCCTAAACGCTTGGCCCAGAGTCCCAATGACTAGCAATTGAGATACTAGGGTTTAAGGTTTAGGGTCTAGGGTTTTCAATGCATGGGTTTCCCTTCTGGAAGACCCCAAACCTAAACCCTCACCGCTTCCCCAATACCCCCTTAAGCCCTGTAAAGGGAAGTCCTCGCCCCAAGTTTATAAAACGAACCATGACGCGCCGCAAAGCCTATGCATAAGACTGACCCTAGGACTCAAATTAGCCCAATGTAGTTTTTTGCATGCAACCTCAATTACCTACAGCTTAGTAGTAAGCACCCCCTGAATTAGTATGTCTAGCCCATACAAATGTAGGTAATTGGTGCTACAGGCCCTAGGCGCTAAACCCTAAATGAGCTATAGTCGAAACTCCTAGTATCACGCTGAGTAAACCCTATAATACTCCCCTATATAGTCCGCTATATAACCCCCTTTAGGGAGTTTAGACCCCTAAACCATAAATCCTCAAGCAGGCCTGCAGTTCCCAAACCGGTGTGCTGGTCGCACGCGCAAAGCGGGGCTCGCGGGCCAAAGCGTCGTACTGCGTCGGCAGCTCCTGGTAGATGAAAGCCCGGAAACCCTAATGAGGATTTAGGGTTTCGGGTTAAGGGCTCTAAGCTCTACACTGCGTAAACGGGGTTAGATAGGTCATTATGTGATGTAAGGGAGTACCGTAGCTAGGGGTTGTTAAAGGGGATGCTACGTAGTCATTCTTAGATTCTACAGTTCATCTGGGAAATCTGTTGGACCCTAAACCCTCAACCTGTTCAAAATTTGGACCCTCTGGATTCAGGACTTTGAAGTTTGGGTTTTGCGGTTCAGGCTTCGGGTTTAGGATTTTAAGGCTTTAGGGCCGAAGATTTTAGGGCTTTCAATGCAGGATTTATGTTCTATACCAGGCTTTGAGGCCCCTGGCTAGGGGGTGGCCTGGAATGTATCAGGCTACGCTACATACTTGCAACTGCCCAGGGCTACCAAAAAGAAACTCTGTAGGGTCCTGTAGAACACCAAGGCTAGGAGCAACCCTAAACCCTAAACCTTAAACCCTGAACCTTAAGCCCTGAACCTTAAACCCTAAACCTTAAACCCTAAACCTTAAGCCGTAAACCCTAGATCTTAAACCCTAAATCCTGAACCCCCTGAACCCTACCTCGAACTCCTCAAGCCTTTACCAGCCCTCATGGCCTAAACTCCCAACCCCTATACACCTCAGAGGCTTGAACTCCTCAAGCCTTTAACAGCCCTCATGGCCTAAACCCCCAACCCCTACACCGCAGAGCCTTCAGGCCTGGAATTCTGTAACCCAACGCGTAACCGCAAACTCTATACCTGGAGTTCTCTTGGACCTAAAAGTGCTAGGGCCTAAGGGTTATACTATAATGAAAACAACAGAATAATTCCCAAGGAGACTACAGATACACCCTTAACCCAAGCACCCGTCCATCAGCCTCCTTCAGGTTTGCCTGCTGTGCTTCCGCGACCTGCCAAGTAAAAACACAGAAGCTGCAGTGGAAAAGAAATTGAAACTACTGTTCAGAGGATCTGAAGACTGGAAAAGAGAGGCTGGACAAGAACATACAAAGTACTGAGTAAGTGACTACGGCATTATTGGGGAGTTCGACGTTTTTTGATGCTTTTTTGGGTTTTGGCTATGCAATCTCTGGCACCTTCTTCAAAAACGCCGTGCGCTGTGACCTTTTTTCTGGGTGGCTGCGACAAATGGCGGCTTGCGTGTTGATGTCTACATGACAACAGTTCATCCATTCAGGCAGCGTCCCCGAAGTTTGCTCCTAAACTCTTAACCCTAAACCTCACTCAACAGGTCTGCAATGGTCGGTTTTGGCAGCAAAGGAAGACTTACGGTGCCCTGGGTCTTTCCCGGTCCTAAATATGTTCTGCAGTAACCAGACCCGTAAGCCCTGTCAAAAATGTCAATCAGGCATGAAGCAGCGTGTTCTGGCTAGTGGGTCTTTCAGTTGGCCGTGCCTCTCAAAAAGAAAGCTTAATGGTAAGAAGTCACTGATAACTACTAGCAACACGGCGGATGGAGGAAATCTTGCACCACCCGCATGCTAACGAATAATACCATGAACCACCCAAACCCCACACCCCCTGTTTAACAGTGAGGCCACCTCAAATGGAGGTGGTGCAAGATTTCCGTCATTTGTCCAAATTGGCTGCTCGCACTGCCACTGCCAATGTTAAAAAGAAGGTACGGGGCGCTGAGGTTTAGCAGAGCACTAAAGTGGTGGAAGATTTCCTCCATCAACAGTATCAACATTGATAACAAGCAGCAGTTTTTGACAAGGGCGACTCGGCTACGTTTGCTACAACGGAAAACAGAGCACCTCATCATCGACGAAATGCTCCTCCTCCGCCTCTCCTCCCAACTCTCGCGAAGCGGTGACGTTTGAATCCACCGTGTGGAGAATGGGCTTGATCTCAGTCCTGTCATGGAGTTAGCCGTTTAAGGCAAGCTTCCTAAATTGTTTTACCAAGCAGCTGGACTTCGGATCTCACTCGGATATAGCAAACACATGTGAACACTGGTCACTAAGTTCCAATGCGGTGAACAGCACCCATCACGGGCTGCGCAACAAGTATATAGGACCATTACTCAGATTTGTCATCGTGCTTTGCCGAGTCACATCTTGAGTCTGTAAGCTGTGCCTACTCTGGGATACATTTTCGGGTTTACGAAAATTAGGGATCCTTTTTGGGGGGGGTTTCAGACACAAAGGTTCTTAGCATCTTAGGGTCTATATTATTCCATAGCTTTCTTACCAACCCCCCCCCCCAGCCCTACCACCAAACCTAGATCATTTCGAAAACGCTCTGCTTGCGACATATTGAGGTTCCCCTTCCATAGAGATTGCCATTTCGGGCTTCATGAATGCCTTTCCGACGAAACCAAGCCGTTCTCAAGCATGTTCCCACCACCGCAAGCCCGCGCCTAAAGCCTGAAGCTCTCTGTTTTCTTCCTCCATGTAGTTGAGGAGAGAACGATTTGAAGAATCCAGTTCATGAGATATATAACGAGAACTCTACCCCCTACTTAGCTTTCCGGAATCTATACATCTCGAGTCGATACAGCCAATCACGCTGTAACAAAACATCCTGTTCTTGCCACTTCGACTATACTAGCGACATGTATGATGAAAATGCACGATCACAAGCCGAAGCCCTAAACTTGGAAGTTGAAAACTTGCAGTGAGGAGGCACTAAAGCCCAAAGGGTCCACAGCAACTACACAGCGTCAACGACGGCTTCTGTAGTGGGAACTTCCATGAATCCAACCTTGGGAAACGATTTAGGTCCCCAACCCTAATTGAACCTTAAATCCTAAACCCTAAATCCTAAACCCTAAACCCTAAATCCTAAACCCGAAGCCCCAAACAGCATCTGAGGAAGTCCTTCTGGCCATGACCAAGTCACGAAGCCTTGGATGTGTAACTTCCGGGAATAGTCTCCTACAGTATCTCTTCTGCATATGAGCTATAGGGGTTAAACAGGGTTTAGGGTTTAGGGTCTAACCTCCTTAAAGGGGGTTATATAGGGAGTACTACAGGAGACCACTATAGAGATAATTAAGGGGATACTGGGGGTTTAGACTGTAGCTCATTAATTACGGGGGAGTAGGGTTTAGGGATGAGTTTCATACATGATCTCTCCTGTATATTACTTAGCAGATTCGGGGGACGTGGTAAAGAATGGAGGCTAGAGTTTGGAACTACTATCTTATCTAGGGTTTAGGGCTTAAGGGGACTTAGTAAGCAGAGTAATTAAGGTTACTATATGGATTGTAGGGGCTCTTGACCTACTCACCAAATCTCCCTCAACCTGCAAGTATGGGTTTCTTAACCACCTCCGCCCTAAACCCTAAACCCTGAACCCTTTTTCAACCCAGACTTGCGCGCCCTAAACCCTAAACCCTAAACCTATACTACACCTTCCAGGATCCCTGTTCAATATGTAGACTTCTTTGGGATCCATTGAGAGGGGAAAGCTTAATATAGGGGAGGGGGGTGGCCAGGAGGAATCATAAGTAAGTAGACCTCATGTTTACACTTGCTGTCCTTCCTGTCTCTATACGTACATATTCCGCAGTCCGATTTGGGAAACTTCTTGCCAAGAGATCCTACAAGTACCCTGGCAAAGCTGCCAAGATTTACCAAAAAGTTGCTTATTGATAATTTTCTCGTCTCAATGTTTACAAGTTTGTAGACTTGGCAGGGCTAATGCTGTTTCAGCAGGGTGTAAACATGGCATCCAAGCTATGGTTGCCAACATTTGCCAACCCCAGCAGCAGCACATCAACTACAACACATCCTTGGTTGGTTGCGAAGTCAACACACAAGACTGCGTGAGACCAGTTTTAACCGGGTTCGATGACAAGGGCTTCTGAAAAGATCGTCGCTCTTAAATGGCCGTCCAATGGGAAGTTACATTGACGTCATTTGCTGACACTTTACACCACGCCACAGACCCTGTGTAATCCCATGCACTCCCTGCCTAAGCCAGGCCCTCGTCTGGCCGCCACTTTTGCTTCAACTAGTAAACCCTCACTCTGTCCAGGAAGCACACCCAGCGATGCTGCTGCAACAGGTGCCTCCGCACCGGCTGAGACCTGACTAAATCATGTTTTCGTAGTGTAAGTGCATAGGTGATATATATATATATGTATATATGTATATATATGTGTGCATACATCTGCATGTGTATGTATATATATACACATGTATGTATGTATGTATGTATGTATGTATGTTTGTTTGTATGTATGTATGTATGTATGTATGTTTGTATGTTTGTATGTTTGTATGTTTGTATGGTTGTATGTTTGT
>CAJNIZ010006552.1:0-17130 GCA_905231905.1 Symbiodinium pilosum | reverse complement strand
AATAATGTACCGTCAAATAACAACACCATAGGTAGTGGTGGTAGTAGTAGTAGTAGAAGAATAGCAGAAATAAAGATGATCATGGTAGACTCTACTTCCTTTGGCCTAAGCTTTAGTGGTTGATTTCTTCACAGGAGTTGATGCTACCTGCCAAAGCATCTCTACAGGAATGCCTACGTATCAGGGAACAAAAATCCCCACCCCGCAGAAACCCGGCTCCTTCACGATTTTTTGCAGGTAAACTTTAAACCCTGAGCCTTAAACCGCGTGGGGGCTCAATGAATTTGAGCAAAGTTCCTGCTTCGCCATTTGTGCATCGGGTCTTCAGGGTACATTGGTTGAGCTTCTTGCCAATCTCCAGCAAGCGCAGTTTTGAACCCTGAGCCTAACCTGTGGGTTTTAAGCAATGGCAGAGACATCCTGTCCATCTCAGCCTCTTACTTTGCTTGGAGGTTTACGGGACTCACTACCGTAACCCTACTTATATTCCCCTCGATCCCGATGGTTCCATGCTGGCTTATGCCAAGTGTGGGTACATAGGGTTACAAGCCGAGAAACAGGTAGTCACTGAGCCTCATGAACCTCTAAGTATCACTCTAGATCGTAATCCGTCAACCTGCGCAAATTCCAATGAAACCAGCCATAGTCTAAACTCCTTAAAGGTGGTTATCTAGAGGACTATATAGGGAGCATTATAGGGGTTATTAAGGGGATACCAGTAGTTTAGATTATTGCTCACATCACAGAGAGTTTAGGGCTTCATAAGGATAGTTAAGACGACCTCAGCCAACCTCAATCCGAATGGCGGTTCATGTCCAGAATTGTCGTTTCAGTTCTTGTTACAAGGAGCCTGCGTAAACTCCTAGGCCCCCTGATGTTGTGTTCCTTTCGCATGAAGAAGGGTTTTCTTGAGTGTTTGGGGGACCATAGATGCAAACCTTTCCATGGATATACTCCGGCCATCAGCGCATAATAATGTAGGTTTCCAAACTGCTAAGAAGATGCTCTCGGGTGTGTGATACTTTTGCTGTTTCAGGGTTATTGGGGGGACGGTATTCAGGCTCCTACAGTACTAAGCACCCTAAGCCCTAAATCCTGAAGGCGTTCCAGCTGGATCGTATCGTCTCAAAACTAAGACATAACCCTTGACTCCAGCCCTGATCCAAAACCCCAATCCTGAACCACAATCCCTGAAACTAACCTCTGAAGCCCTAAAGCCTAGAACTGCCATGCTGCCCGTCAAATAGCTGGCTTTTCATGCTTCCCCTTTCCTGTAAATGGCTGTTGAGGTACCAATGCAGAAGCTTGAGCAGTTGCCAATCCTATTCCTTCCTTTTTTCTCAAAAGCACAGTTTTCCCCGAAGGCTTGTGCAATCATTTACTACTGTCAGCCCCGGCGTCTTCAAGTTGCTAGCCCGCACCCTTTACCCCAAGCCCTATGAGTGCAAGGCTCGAATGGAGCCCGTTGGGCTGGCGGCAGCCTATGCCGAGACACTCTGCTAAAAGAAATGAGTAAGGGTCCCAGTATGAAGTAAGTTGAAAAGAACATGAAAAGCTTCTATCGGGTTCAACGTTTAACGTCCAAGTAGTTAAATAGATCATAATGCGTGCACAAATGAGTTTCTATATGAGTGCCTTGGATAAAAAGTGTTGAATGTTCAGATACCTACGCCCGTGGGGTCTCTTTTTGGTTTAGCAGTTTCGCGGGTTCAAGCTGTAGGGGCTAGCATTACAGTTTTTAGATGCAAGGATTGTGGCTGGAAGGTCAGACCCACAGCATGCGTTGCCACAATAAAGTAAGATCCTCACATGTTTACTTTTTCGCATCCGTGCTTTGGGGCTGAGTCTTGGGCCTTAAACTCTAAGCCAGAAGGGCCGTGTGCCAAATCCAGGCTTTCGTAGTCTAGGACTGGCGGGTTGGGGGTCGAGGTTAGAGTTTGGTTTCAGAGGTCCACTGACCTGATTCGAGAAACAGTCCTGCTCTGACTCGTCTTGGGAGGATCTTTGTCTTTCCCTAAGGGTTCAAGTGCGCAATAATCAAGCAAAAGCCACCCAAGCCAGATCCCTTTGCCCGCTAAACCCTGGGAATCATGATATCTTTCTCCCAAAGGATCCATGTAGCTCTATAGTATATACTTGGGCACTAAAGCAGTTATATGGGAACCCGTCTGAGCCCCAAGTATATACTATATAGCCCCCTAAACCCCAAACCCTAAATCCCATACTACATGACTACACGGACCCTTTTGGTCTGCTGAGGGGTGGCTTTGAAGTCGGCGGCAGCACCGGGAGTTTCCAGGGCGATGGATCTCCAATGCAGCCTGGACGAACACCCAAATTGTGCGTGGCTTAGGTTTCAGGGATTAGGGCTTCCGGTTTGTTATGTTTAGGGTTTCGGGCTCAGAGTTTAGGGTTTAGGGGTGTCTTGCTTCGCACTTAGCTAGGACCTTATAGACCCTTAACTTATTGGGGTTGCCCCCTATATTCCTATTTCGGGCACCTAAAAGTTAACTTTTCGTGGAGGTGCTAAGTGCCTTGGTGTCTCCATTCGGGTATAAGTGCAGCAACCAGAACCTTAAAAACAGTAGGCTTTGGCGTTGGGTTTTGAACCGTGAGAACCACAATTCCAGTTGCAAAGCCAAGCTTCTGGTTGCAGCCCCAGTTAGGTCATGCTCATGGAGGACTTTCAAATATCTATATGCAAATGTCTATATATATATGTTATGATTATAAGGATAGTAACAATCGTATGTAATAGGAGTGCGTATATTAAGAACAGGTATAATGGTGGTAAGAACGGTAATCTTGTGTCACTGCAGCTGTACTCAGTGGCATGGGGTTGTTGTAATGGTTCAGAGCTATTTGGGGTCTCGCATTGAGGTTTCAATCAGAAACTTCTTCATTTCGGCTTTGGGTTGGTGAAGTTATAGTAGGATTTTGGCATACATTGGGGACCGAAGGGGTTACAGTATTGGTATCTTGAGGCTTAACTACATATTTCAAGATTGAAATACAGGGGCCCTTTGGGAATTAGTTTCTTGTTTTGGTGTCCTGGCAGCATGGTTCATGTGTTGAAGCTTAGTCTAAAGTTGTTCTTCGGGTTCTGCATCTGGTTTGGGGTTGGGGTTGAGGAGTTCGAGTCTAGAGTATCCATGAATGGTTCCGCAGGCTCGGAGTGTAGAGTATGTGGTTGGCGTTGCCGCCGCGCTGCTGGTGCGTGTGCGGGTGCCGGTGCGGGAGCGGGAGCTGGTTTGCTGAGTCTGCTGCTGCTGCTGCTGCTGCTGCTGCTGCTAGTAGAACCTAGACTCCCAAAGTACCCTCTATAGAACCTAAATATCTACAAATAGGACCTACATAGACCCTCTTTTGGGGTACTTGCAAAGTGTAGGTAGGGCTTCGGCTTCAGAATTTTCCCCGAGACTCTCAACCCTACACCATCCTACACCCCAAAGCCATGGCAAACCCTGACCGCTACAATCCAAACTGCATCCTACAGAGTCAACCCAGGTTGGATCAGGTCGGCGAGAGCGAGGGAGCATTCAGCGAAGGGCTGAAGCCCGAGATTTGGCTGCAACATTTGTCAAGTAAAGCCATGGTGGTACCAGGGTTTGAAGAAAGTAAGAGGTCATGAGCAACGGGGCTTGATAAATCTGCGTCGCTGTTACCCGGACCGACCTGCTACGAGATGCGGTGACGACTTCTACAGATGATACCTGTCCTTAAGAGCCCGAGGACCCCACGTTGAGGCTTAAGGCGTCAAGTTGTAATCTGTTGCGACCTACAACCCCAGTGTTTGGGTATTTGGTCCCTTACTGACACACGTCCTATAAACCCTATATATATACCCAGTTTCCATTTCATTGTCCATTTTCTCTTCCATTTGATCCTTCATTATTGTTCTACCCTAAACCCTAAGCCGCGTTCTTTGACTCGGAGCCGTTGTTGTGGATAATTCTCGTTTGGAGGCAGAGACTTGCTAAGATGCGAGATGTAATTTCCTGAGTCATTAACCAAGACCCTTACGAAAATACACAGATCTTAGGTGCAAAGCCCCCTTCTCTTTGTATACAGTCCCCCTTAAGTAGATAGAATGTAGATTCTGGCATATTATCATAAGATCCCACATATACCCAATATTCTATCTACTTACGGGGGACTACAGGTACATTGGTTATTCTAGGTAGGCTTTGTCTATCGGAAGCTCGGGGCAGTGGCTTCATGCAGATGGCGACTTCGAGCATTCCATCTAGGGTCCTGCCCGCTTACAGTAACTGTCCGTAAATGGTTTTATTACAGACTATAACCCTTATCTTATTCAGCCAATAGAAGAACTTTAAACTTGTTGGGTTTTCTTTTTGGGTCTCTAAAATAAAGTGTAAACTTATTTAGCTTCAGTTTTGGGGGAAGAGAGTTCTAATACATTCTATTACCTATTGTGGTCGCTGGAACTGTAAAGGGGGAAGAACCTACATGCTATCACCTCCAAGCCCACTGGGTCCACGTACTTATGCCGTATCTGCTTCTTCTATTCCTTTAGGGATGATTCTTAGTTTCTATTGTAGCATACCCCTAAGGATCCAAGTACGCAATAATCATAATATACTTGCCCAAAACCTGTACCATCATTACTATTACCCAAAACCCAAGTATCAAATTATTGGGTACATGGACCCTTTGAGTAACCCAAGGCACGATAGCATTTCTGATATAGGTCTGAGGAGATTACAGACATGGGCCCCATGGGCCGCAAAAGAACCTATACAGGAAGCCCTATGGGCCGCCAGTATCAAACTGTTAACTTAGGACGACCGACTTAAACCCCCAAAACTCTGAACAACACTATACTTGTCGTTTTCTTATCCATTCCTTACTATATGATCCATAGTCTAAGCTCCTAGCATCCCCCTTACTATTCCCTATAGTAGGCCCCAAAATAATCCCTCCTAACCCGTTCTAAGGAAGGAGTTCAGACTATAGCTCATAGTAGTACACCCTGAACCCACAGAATACTACATGGACACTTTGGGTTCAGGCTTGCCGGACCTGCTGTCGTTTCCAAGACTTGTTTCAAAAGGCCTCTAGCCGTGAGTTGAGTCATGTGAGCTACATCACACCCGTTATGAGTACACTGGTGACTCTAGGTCATTCTTCTTCAGCACCAAAGGAAACCCTGCCCACCTATAGAGTAGCCTTAGTGTTCACCTGGCTGGGGGTGCTTTAGATGTAGCGGGGAGGCGATGCCCAAAAATATCCAAAGACTTTATCTATATTGGGCTATTTGCAGCCCGGGGCTTACGAACAAAATCCTGACCAAATCTTAAGCTCCAAGCCCCAAGTCGTATGTAAACTGCAAGCCCCCAAACCTGAAACTGACATCGTCAACTCGAAGCTCCAAGCCCTGTAAACCCTGAACCCCTAATCGTAAGCCCTGAACCCTAGACCACGTGGCCTGCAACGGGCATAGCCCAAAGCAGTTTGTAGACTTGAGAGCCCCAAGTAGGTAACATTTCTGAAATCATGTTTTTAGGGTCCATGTACCCAATAATTTGATACTTGGGTTTTGGGTAATAGTAATTAGAGTATAAGTATTGGGGTAAGCTTGGGCCTCAGGGACCTGGACTTCCTAAATACCCATCACAACAGCTTCTTACCCCAAACCAGCGGGTGTATAGGATATTTGGGAGGTATAGGTAGAGTTTTAGGTACGCATTACAGGCTTTCGAGCCCAAGACAGATATGGTAGTTTCCCAAAACAAGGGGACCCCAATATCGACCCCAAAATACTAGAATCCTTATTATGGGGACCCCCGAAAAAGGGAAACCCCTAAACCCTAAACCTATTATATTTACGGACTTTTAGGGTCCGAACTGTGCAGATTTATACCCTAAACCCAAAACCCAAAACCCTAAACCCTAATAGACTTTGAGCCTCTGGGTATCCCTGAGGAGAAAGAGCAGACATGCTGCTGTGCCAGCTGCGCCGTAGCATCCAGGCGGGCCATAGGTAATACAGGGTTTAGGGTTTAGGGTTTAGGGGGGCCATATGCAATACAGGGGCCACTTTCATTAGAATAGGGTTGCGGGGTATATGAGGTTATGATTATGTAGGGATTCTAGGGGGTTGAGATTGGTGATTATTTAGGCTTCTACCGTATGTTCAGGGTCTAGGGTTTCGGAGATTACTGGACTTCAGGTTTAGGGTTTACATAGGGTCTATGGTTTACTATAGGATTCCGGGTGTGGGGTGTGTAGGGTTTAGGATTTAGGGTTCTGGGTTCAGTCAGAGGTTTAGGATGTAGCATGTGGGGCTTAGGGTTCCTGTAGGTGTGGCAGGATTTTAGGGATTCTGGGCTGTAGGATTGAAGGGTCTTGGGCTTCGGATTGCAGGGTCCTACATGGTTTCAGTCCAGCATTGGGTAAACTTGTGTATACTATCCCGAAGAGTCCTGCTACCAATATATAGTAGAGATTTTCGTTCCAAGGGGACTCCCATGTAGGTACACTTGGGCCGAAGTACATACTAGGCAAAGAAGTACATGGCACGTTTTGGTGTAGTATAGTTAAGAGGATTATTCCGCTGTAAGCCTGAATGATAGTTAGGCTGGATTTGGTTATAGAACCTTATGGGAGAAGCAGGCTTTCTGATGAAATTAACGTACATTACAAAGGGACGCTTGTCTGTTCCTGGGTTCAGGTGCATCTTCAAACAAAGAAGGTGGTACCTGATCTTTATGTTTCTTTGCCTCTCTGGACGGTTTTTGGCTGTAGATGGGTACGGGTTCACGGCCTGAATGATCTGAAAGTTTACCCTCCTTCAAGTTCAGTATATGGAGCCCAAGAGACCATTCCAACTGCTCAGTTCCTCCTTGAAGGGGAGGGTAAGGATTGCAGAACTTGGTGTTGTTTAGAGTTCGGAGTGCTCGTTCAAAGGTTTGGTGTGGCAGGGTTTCAAATTAACTTTATATAGGGCTTGTGGAGCCAGATGTGAACACATTGGGTCTAGTGTGGCATTTGTCTTTAGTGGCCTATGGACCAATGGACCTTTTTGGATCTTGAAAAGCGGATCACGTGCTTCACTACTACGGCCGCTGCAAATAACCAGGCTATCGCCAGCACCACTGCCAGTACCATTACCATTACCACTACCACCACCACCAGTAGAGCCACAACAACTTCTGCGACTGCTGCTGCTGCTGCTGCTGCGACTGGCAGCACCACTACAGCGCCCGCGGCAACCTAATCACTACAAATGCGGCAGTGCAGCAGTGCTGCAGTGCGACAGCTACAGCAACTATGTGCTACAGTACCACAATGCCAGAGTACTGCTCCACTCCTCCTCCTCCTCCCATTTTTTGCCTTCTCCCTTATGATGAGTATTGCCCTCCGATTTCACGTGCCGGTGCGAGGAGGGGGGCCTCATCCTGTGGATTTTCCACTCCGTCAGTAAGCCTCATGTCAATGTCACTTATTCTTTAAATTCAGTGATTTATTGGGATAAGGTAGAAGAAGATGGAAGCTACTATAATGGGCTATATGGGGGTCTTAGGGTATATAGTGGGATTATATCCGTGGTGGGTAGCACAACCCTAAATCTTAACCCTGATCAGTCTCAAAGCACAACAGTAGCCATCTAGTAGCTGACTGGGGCCCCAAGAGGTTTGTACTCAGGTAGTCTTAGGACCAGGCCCAAGTACAGAAACCCTATAAACCATACACCTTAAACTGCTGCAAAGCATACTTAAGAACTAGAAGATAGAGGTACGTGGAGGCTCTGAGATTGCTAAGAAGCAGGCCGATCCTCTGCACATGCTCAATGTGCGGCCTGCTGCTACTGATCGTCCTCATAGGTCTGCTCAGTTTGCCTTTAAGGCCGGGCAGTCCAGGGTCGATTTACGGTAGCCTTGCGATGGGATGAAGATTACAAAGTGAGCTATTCGCTACAAAGCCCCTCTGCTTAATGTAATTCATACATACATGAGCTATTCGGGCTGAAGATAGGTTGAGCGGAACCTAGGGGGGTACAGAGGGAGTGAAAGGGTGGCCGATTAAGGAATATACCAGAAGCTTTAGCCCCTAAACCCATAAACCCTAGACCTTGTGATCAAATAGAACTTACTCTGGTTATATGCTTTTGAGCCTGGATCAAGGCGATCAAGGTTTGATATTTTTGTTTAGGGTTCCAGGTTTAGGGTTCAGCTGAGGCTTTGAGCTCAAAGGTAAGCATATTGTATATACTTGGAGCCGAAACGGGCTCCTAGTTACTCTGGGGCCTGGGTCAATGGGAACTACCCCAAATCTGGCATGGTACGGATCCCCTATAGTGGGATTCCTATTCCAGTACAGGACCCTATATAAGTTTCTCCATTTTGGGAACGATCATATCGGCCAAGTCCCATGTAGTATATAGGTACCTGGATCCTCTGGGAAGGTTTAGGGTTTCCTGGAAAACGCTGCGAAAAGTAACCCACAGAACCTGTTCTGGCTACTTGCAGATTCAGGGGTCAAGTATAGGGGTGATGAAGAACCAGATGGAAAAGCATGGAAGTTAGATGGAAACTGGATCCGCATTGGCATTTATATGGGTACAAGATCACCGGGACGGTCAGGAGGGCTTTGTAAGAAATGAAAGAGACATGTACTGTAGTTGGTTTAGAGTGCATCGTGTCTGGTTAGGCGGACGAAGTAAGTATGCGTACAACCCCTATAAGCCAGATGCTAACCCCCCTAAACCCTAGATCCTAAACCCTAAACCCATGAATCCTAACCCCTAACCCCGTGCGAAGGTTGCAGTTCATTGTTGCTGGGCACCCCTAGACCCTGAACCTTAAAGTTTAGGGTTTAGGGTTTAGGGCCCAGAATGCTGTCTGACCTTGGGTCATATTTTGTTATGCAGGAAACCAAACCGTTGAGAGCCCGGACGACTTGCTCAAAGAGGGGCTTTAATGATGCAATCATCTTCGCGAGTGTTTCTCATGGCATCTCCACGAACCCGCCCTTCGGCCGTGCTATGACCAATTCGCGGGTGTTAGGCCACACGTCACGTCGCATGGGGTCATTGCCGCGTGTACTATCATTGACCCAGGCCAGAGCTCCGAATTTGTGTGCGTGCTTCACCACAAGCCTTCAAAGTCATGCCACGAGATTAGCGGATCTGCGGCGTTCACCAGCTTGCCGAATAATACCTCAGCTGATGGCATCTGTCTCGGAATCGCCCAATCCTTCGGCGTCATCGGCGGCTATCAAGCCTGGCATCGGCCCGCATGTCATCTTGAAGCCGCTTTCTGAAGATATGTTTTCCCCTCTCACCCATTTGCTCGAGGGCGTTGCCCAACCCAAACATCCCCAATACGTAGGGCTTAGGGTTTAGGCTTAGGGTTGAGGGTTCAGGGTGTAGGGTCCGAATCTCATAGTCGACATACCCACTCATTTCCCTAAGGGTCCAAGTATGCAATAATCATAATATACTTACCCAAAACCCGTACCATAATTAGTATTACCCTAAACCCAAGTACCTAATTATTGGGTACATGGACCCTCTGGGTTTTGTGGTCATACTTGCGAGCAACTACTTGGCAACTGTTCTCTGAGCTGCATGATACGGACTGCTGGGCCGAGCATCAATACCAAATGATCAGGAGAGTTAAGATTGCGATCAATCCGCTTATCTTCCTTTTGTACTATATCTCCCTAGGGCTCCACGTCATTAAGCTACACCTACATTGGGCCCCAAAGTCTACAAATATGACCTACATTGGGCTATTTGGAACCCTAGGGTTTCTAGTTAGCAGTCAGGGATGTGATTTTTAAATTTTGGCAGCTTTCCATGGGCACGTATTGCCGAGCTTGGGCTTCAAGAAGCATCACCATTTTCTGGGTTGCTGTTAAGGAACTTAAATTAAGTTACTATATTGGGGAAACCCTACTATTTACCATATATACCCATTATGGTAACTTAATTTAAGTTCCTGGTTAGCAACCCAGTTTTTCACGTTCTACTGTATGGGGTCTCGTTCTCTGATGAGGGCTATATGTGGGGACCTCGAGGCTGTACAGGGGTTTTGGTAGCCCCAAGCCCTGAATCTGAAAGCCTAAAGCCTGTAATGTAGCTGACCCTCGAGCTGCGTGACATACTATGTCGCTACCCCTCAGACACGGTATGAGCCCGTAATATTGCATACCTATAGCTCAGGAACCTGCCACGCAGGCAAGAGGTTTTCCAGGAACCTGCCACGCAGGCAAGAGGTTTTCCGAGGTCACAGAAACCCTAAGCCCTAAACCCCCAACCCTCAATCCGAACCCTGAATCCTAAACCCTAAGCCCTAAATCCCCAACCCTCAACCGTAAACCTTTTACTGGAGTCAGCACGGGAGGGCCGCTCAACCTTTAGCCTTCAAAGCCCTGCGTCCCATATGAGCTGTAGTCTAAACTCCTTGAAGGGGTTATGTAGGGGATTACTATAGAAAAGTACTAGCCTAGGATTTTATAGGGGTTATGAAGGGGGATACTAGAAGTTTAGACTCTAGCTCATGTTGAGCCCCAATGCAGAGACCTGAAACATGGAGAAGTGTGTCCCATCTGATCACTGTGTCTGCATAGTATGCTGCATCCCTGCGTCCTAGTCTAAGTATGTTGTATGCCAGTAAAGAAAGCCCAGTACATCCAGAACCCAGAACCTCAAAGCTAACAGCCATACTTTTGAGCCCGGCGACTGCAGCCCTTGCAAAAGCCTACGCATTACCTACAACTGTGGGTAGCTGGCCTCTAGGGATACCTTGAATGCTCAATTCGGCCATCACGGAATGTGCAGGCTGGAGACAAATTTTGACTCCTTCCTGATTAGCGACGTTGAGTCTTCTCTCTTGCAGCTCGGTGGACATTTTATCGACCAGTAGCGGATCTTAATTTGGGATGGGGCAAGCTCCCTTAAAACAAGGCCCTACGTGGCTTTTTGAGCTTCGTCGTATTTTGAGGTCAGTAGTATCGGGAGGCAACTTGAGCTATTGATGGATCATTGTATCCAGGTTTCAAGACTTCCCACAGCATGGTGAAGCCGTGGGTATGACCAGAAACCTCGAACCATCGAATGCCTTCAGATTCAGCCTTTAGTCCTCAGCTTCAGATTTCACACGAGGCCTAGCCTATATCTGTGCAGGGGTGCTACAATCATTCAATCTTTTCTGCGACGTATGAGCTTATGATAAGCTAGGTTCTGCATTTGGGTTCAGCGCCAAGACCTTAACCCGAAGCCCTAGCTGGAGCAACGCTGATCGTGTCATCCGGTTAACAAAGCTAGGCAAACAGGCCAGCACATTGCAGGCGCAACGCTCGGCTTGCAAAAGCCCACGGGTCATGTAGCTCTGTGCTAGGCCCTGAAGCCGCTATGTGGGAAGCCCATGGGACCCTAAGTATACTGGTGGTTGTCAAAATTATGGTCCTTTTTTGGGTACCCTAAATATTAGGTGCCGTACCATAATAGGGACCAAAAAAAGAGACCATAATTTTGACAACCACCCATATATTACATAGCTACACGGACCCTTTGGAACAGAGCACCATAGAAAACTCATAGTGCTCTCGGGGGGCCCAAAAGCGGCTCACGTTAACCCAGACCCCTGATTCATAAACCCCCTCCCCTTAGCCCAAAGTAGTTAAATGGGAACCCCTTTGGGCCTTGAGTATATACTATATAGCTACATGGACCCTTTGGGGGGATTATAGTAGGGATCCTCGTAAACAGGGCCCTTAAGAGGAGGGGGTTTATTCATCATGGGTTTACGGTAGGCGAGTCCACACTCAGTGCCTCAGGAAATGCAGCGGCCTACAGGTAGTATTGTGGCTGAATCTTTTTTTTAGGCGGGTGTCCCAAAATGAGGTACGATTTTGGGTTTGGGGGGTCCCTAGATAACAAGGACTATGATATTTTGGGGTCTGCATATTGGGGTCCCCCTATTTCGGAAGACCACGATTTACAGACTTTGGGGCAGTGCGTCTTTTTCTAGAGACTGAGTCGTATTGAGAGACTTATTGGACATAATGAGGACGCCCCACATGACGCGCACGCAGCCTGTGATGCCATGGCATTTCGCTGAGAGTTCCCACGCACCCCTAACGATAGACCAGATCCCTAAAATCATGGGGTTTAGGGTTTAGGGGGTTTAGGGTTTAGGGTTTAGGGGTAGATTGGCCATTACTATGCGGATACCTGATGTCTAGGTATGCCTTCGCCTTAAACATCCTGCCGAACCATTGTCGTCACGCCGTTTGGGCAAAGAGGCAGTGCTGTGTAAGCCTCGCCCGATCTAAGCACTGGCCGGATTGTTAAAACCCACTCCACGGGAACAATCTTAAAAGTCAATCGAGTTAAGGTCAGCCCTGAAACATTTCAACTCTGCTGATTTGGCCCAGGCTGTCATCTTTCAACAGCGCACAGCTATCGAGATCAACAGGCCTTGGGGGCTAAGGATGCAGAGGGTTCAGGATGGAGCGGGGTCTTACTGTTAAGGTTGGGTGTTTGCGCTATGAAGGGCTTTTTCCAGGGCGCGATGCGCTTTCATGGTTTGCTGTGCTCCTTTTTCGAGGGTGAGCTCACATGACTAGTTCCGCATCCTGATTGTTCAGCGTTACTCGGTTGAGGCTTTAATCTAAGTTCCGCAGCACCCCCAGGCGCTAGCAGATCTGGATCTTCGCTAGTTTTTTGGTTTGATCACAAATTTCATTGTGGTATTCCAGAGTCAGACAGGAGCAGCGTATTCCAGTAAGGAACCAGAGGAGAAGGACTAGGTGAGGCGCGCACTTGATCCAAATAGCCCAATGCCGGTGATATGTACAGATTTTCGTGCCCAATAGGTATCATTCCTATACGTGGGTCCCTATATAGCCCCTTTATAACCCCAGTTTCCATTTGATTCCCCGTTTTCTTTTCCATTTGATGATCCATTGTTGGTAGTACTTGTATACTTGGAGGGGTGTGGTCATCCCACTTTTTTGAGCCATGCGAAAGGGACCTAAGAGCCCCCTTTAGCAGCAAGAGCCACGTGGTTTCGGGTTTACTTGGAGGTTAGTAAGTAGGTTAATAACCCCTATAACCCATATAGTGAGCCCATTTATCCCCATTATTAACACTTACTAAGTCCCCCTGACCCCCCAAGTAGGGTTTAGAGCAACACTTTGTTTACGGCCTTCCCCAAACGGGAAGCCCGAAACCCTATTACACCTCAAGGTGGGTTTTTGAGAGAGACCCACCTTTGAAAAAGGTAAAGATACCATACTATTATGTACACAACTCTTCCTTTTTTTAGGTACATGGGTACTCTGGGTATTGCAAAGTCTGTACTCTACGCGCCGAAAAGGCCAACCAACTTAAGGCGTGTCTTTGCGCATTGCTTTTGGGGGTTCCAGGACCCTCCTACTGTAGACCCCTGATTGATAAACCCCCTCCTGTCAGAGCCGTGACATTGGGATCCCTTAAGGTAGGGGTCTACATTAGAGTGGGGTTATATGGCCCCTAAGAGTTGGTACTCAAGCGTAAAAAGAGGGTAGTTGGAGGGTCTAGGTTTACAGTTTAGTGTTCGCATTTTTTGTGTTCAGCCTCCTAAGTTAGACAAGTTGACAACGAGCTTGGCAGCATCCAGGTGGAAGGAGAACCATGACGCCAAAGCAACCCCATAAAGACCTCATTCCTTCCTGCCCCCAGCAAAGGCATCCGAAGCCAGGATTTGTTGCTAGAAGTTGCGGGTTTACGGATTCCGCCCTTAAGTCCATGACGCTTTCCCCTTCAGGAGCTACGCTTGAATCCCCCTAGCTTCCAGAAGCTCCGCAGACAGAACTAGTGGCAAATGGGCTTCCAAAGTGTTCCTCTGCACATATGCATTGGATGTAAGTGGTTGAGAGCTTAGGGCTAGGGATTTCCAGCTGGATAAATCCTCAAACATCGCTATTTTGATCACTTTAGCTCCCGCCGGCGAGTCACATTATCCATTGATGGAGTCTCGGTGCCAGTGCTCTTACTACCTAGACCCTCTACCTACCCTCGGCTAGGGCCTAAGTGCCCACTATTAGGAGCTACATGATATGTCCCCAAAAAAGGGTGCCTCCCTCTCACATCCAATCTCCCTTGCACACCTATCGAATATAGAAGATATGCCGCTGAAATTCGGTCAGCACTTAAAGCCGAAAGCCCTGCATGATCTTGAGCACTTAACAGCCAATGAATGTGTGTAATAGCTCAGTTTTTCAAATGGTCCAGGTAGCTATAAAATAAATGCTTCGGCCCCAAAGTAGCTTGACAGGAACCCGTTCTAGCAGCTAGCATACTAGATAGATACCTCGACCCTTTGGGTATACCGAGGTCACATAGTTTTTTCTTGTCGAACATTTCTTGCTTGTAGCACTTTGGCCTCCAGTTCAAGCCCACTCTACACCCCCTAGATCCTAAACACGCAAAACAAGGGAAACATCGTGAGTTCCTGCATTCGTAACCCCCTGCCCTAATACTCACTTGCTCAACCCTAAATCCTAACTTCTATGGGTCCCGGTCAGGTTCCCTCCGCAGACTGCAGGCCTCAGGAGCGCGAGCGACCCTTTGCCGAAGGTACGGATAGGATATAGGTTTTAGGATTTCGGGTTGAGGGTTTAGGTTTGTGGGTTAAGGTTTGTGGGTTTAAGGTTTTAGGGTTTAGGGGGTCAAAGCTCGACTGGGGGTGTCTCACATTGATCGATGCCTTATCGGAGGAGCCAGAATTCAGCCTCTAATTTACGGTGGAGTATGAGAGGAACCCCTCTTTTTCCTAGGTCTGCAAATGGGCCCATGTAGGCAATATTTTTACATGTTGGGCCCCAAAGGGGGTATTGTTGACTTAGAGCGCCAGGGTTTGGCAAAACAAATTTGTCAACTTTCTTGACCAGCTGGTTCCTTGTGTGGTCATCATAGCCCGCTACGTTGCAACCTAAACTGTATGGCTTGGGAGCTTATGCGGGAGGACATTGATTCCAGAAACTTATTTAGGGGGAATGGGGGAGGGAATATGGGTATCATACTAGCGGCTTGTAGAGGGATACTTACAAGGGATCCATACCCGTACTTCAGGGGGACTATACCCCTAAACCCTAAACCCTATATTTTATGTACTGAAGGGGGAATATATCTCAAGTCAGCACGGTAAGCGTGGGACTCCTCTCTTTGACCTTATTCCGTAGAGAAGCTTCTTGCCTAATGGCTCGCTGAAATAGGGTTTCCAGTTAAGGAATAAGAGTTTAGGATTTAGGGTTAAAGGGTTGAGGGTTCAGGGGACTGGGGATTGGCCCCATGCCCCGTTACCCCAGGCAAGGGCCCAGACCAAAATGTCGGGGGCGCTGTTGGGAGTTCGGTGCTCTCTCATTTTTACTGTGCAGGAAAAGAAGCCACCCAGAATGGCAAACTTCTTGTGTTTGACCGAAGCTAGGCAAAGACGAGAATGGCTCGAACCTGCCTGAATTGTGATGAATAGTGGGATTTTTGGGTTGTGTAGCATTAGATGTTATTGTGTGTGTAGGACCCGGAATCCTTTTGGGAAACTGGAACAGGAGGATCTGACCACTTGTTGAGTCTGAACCTGCCCCGCGTCAAGCCTCATGCGTGCTAAAGTCTAAACTCCCTTAAGGAGGGTTATATGGGGGTTATTATAGGGGTTATTAAGGGGGTACTAGGAGTTTAGACTATAGCTCATGTCAAGATGCAGCTACGATGCGTAGCACCCGCCATCATGGAACATGTCAATGTGGCAACCACCGTCGGCCCGACAACCCTCGAACCAAAAGCCCAATCTCTGAACATGGGCCCCATCATAAACCCTACAGCCCAACCTGTATAATCAGTAGGCCTCATACTATTATCAGTATTATTGTCATTCTATTTATTGTTGTAATAGACCCTTATTTTTGTATTGCCATTAACTCTCAGAATCTTTACGCATTATAAAGGCTATTCAACCTCAATGCCCGAAGACCAAACCCGAAACCGTAAACCCCCAATTTTTAAGCCCTAACCCTAAACCCTAACCCTAAACCCTAAGCCTTAAACCTTAAAGCCCTCAGACCAAGGTATAACACCAAAGATCTATACCTCGCGTACTCGTTGTCATCACCTGCAGGAAAGCCGAACTCGTAGGGGTAGGATTTTTCAAGGGTTTGGGGTCCAGGGTTTGGGGTTCAGGGTTTGGGGTTTAGGGTTTAGGATTTAGAGTTCAGTGTTTAGAGTTTAGAGTTTAGAGTTTAGGGTTCAGGGTTCAGGGTCAGCCCAGACACCTGTCTGCCCAAATCAGGCTTGCATTTGAGGGACGCCGCGTCACTCAAGCTAGGCTCTGGGTATTAAACCTTAAGCCCTGAACCCTTGGGGTGGAGGGATCTCCCCGCGCATTGATTAGCCTGAAAGGTTGTTTTTGGGCAGAGCTTCTGATTTTGAACGAGCCCTAGGTTCTACGTGGGCTCATATGGTAATTTTCCATAAGTTGGGGACCCCAATATAGACCCCGCAATACTAGAATCCGAAGGAAACTTTTGAATCCGCAACAAGGGTTACAAGGGATACCAAATATTCGGACCCCCCCCCCCCATATCAAGAGTCCGTATGAACTATAGTCTAAACTCCTAGTATCCCCCTTCATAAGTCCCGTAGTAGACCCCTCTACAATCCCTATACATCCCCCCCTTAAGGAGTTTAGACAATATCTCATATGCAACACTGAAATCGCACGATCCGGCCTCTGCCTTTTACACAGTGTAGACCCCTGATTGATAAACCCCCTCCATTTAATAGAGATCCCCCTGTAACGGCCTCCGGAGGCTTCTAAACGACCTCGGTCAGGGTCTATAAACCCCCGAAAGTCTATGTACGCATGTATCATACAAGAAGGGTGTAAGGGTTTAGGTTTCAGTGTTTAGGGTTTGGGATGGGCCCCGAAGTACCCGTGTAGAAAATTTTCTGGGCCCCAAGTATATACTCTCTTTCTTCTTTTTGTCTCTTCTTTCTTTCTTGATCTCTCTGTCTCTCTTTCTCACTCTCTCTCTCTCTCTCTTTCTAGCTCTCTTTCTCTCTCTCTCTCTTTCTTTCTTTCTCGTCCTCCCTCTCTCTCTCTCTCTCTTTCTCGCTCTCTC
>CAJNIZ010006551.1:354-15669 GCA_905231905.1 Symbiodinium pilosum | reverse complement strand
GTATTCCTTGTACAGAAAAGTTTGTCAAGGACCCTAAACCCTAAACCCTATATACCCCTATAAACCCCTTTAAAGGGACCCCATTATTTGGGTCCTTGGACCCTTAGGGTTAGGGCCTTAGGGTTTAGGGTTGAATACATGCTAGCTTGTATTCGGCAATGTAGGAGCCTACTAGGATTAGGGCTTAGGGTTTAGGGTTTAAGGTTTAGGGTTTAGGGTTTAAGGGTTTAGGGTTTAAGGGTTTAGGGTTGAGGGTTTTGATTGAGCAGATATCAGATCAACAGTTTTCAGATTCAAGGGCTAAGGCAGAAGTGAACTCTAAACCCCAAGCCCCAATTTCCAGCCCTGAGCTAGCAGGCTATGTTGCATTTGTTTCCTCTGGGATGGCCATCGGACCTAGAACCTAAACTCTAATGTAGACCCCTGATTACTAAAGCCCTTGCCCTTAACAGGGATTATAACATAGGGATCCTAATATCAAGGCCCTGAAAAGGAGGAGGTTTATCAATTAGGGGTCTACATTAAACCCTAAGAAGAGTCTTTTGTTGAAGCGACGGACTGGCTCTCAAACCCTAAACCCTCATGTTTTCATGTGGATGGTTGTCAAAATTATAGTCCTTTTTTGGATCCCTATTATAATCCGGCACCTAATATATAGGGTACCCAAAAGGGGACCATAAATTTTGACAACCACCTATGTTCAGAAGTTCACAAGCATGGCAAAGCCGAGCGACTGCCTGAGGCTTAGGGCGGCGTCGATGCTTCGAATGCGGCTTCGAATCAGCAGTAGCCTCAGCACAGGTCAGGGCTTATAGAGTGTAGGGTTTAGGATTGTAGGGAACCGCGAGACTGCCAAAAAAGCTCTCAACACCATTGACGGCATGTTAGTTTGAATCTAGTCTGGGACAAGCCAGAACCCGCTTTATTGGGGAGCCTAAAATGCCGACTCACATTGCGAGGCTGCCCTCCCCAAAGCTAAACCTTATGGCCCCTTTCGAAAAGACGGTAGTCTTCGTAAGGGCCCTTCTCGGGATTCCATGCTAATTGGCTTCTGAGCTTAGGTTTTGTAGGGCCCGGCTTGAAAGTAGCAAAAGCAGAGTCCGCCTATACATCTTCAAGCTGATTTATTTTCTTCTCTTAGTGTCGGGCTGACGGATTACCTGCTCAGTGATGGATTCCAGAAATTGTTCCACTGTGGTGTGAACCCTCCAGAAGGCAACGGCAGCTTCCCAAACGCCCGCCTTTTGTATAAGTATTTCACGAACTTCGGTACCCTTTGGAGCAGTAAGGGTCAGAGTAGTCTCGGAGATGTTGGGGGGATCCTTTCATATTGAAAAATAGCCATATGCCTGTCAGGTCAACTTCTTTAAGTCTCAATTCAGCAGGCCCCCCTCATGTTAAAATAGATCACATCTTCCCTTTGTTCAGATGGCCCCCCAATGTTAGGTAATGTTCATTACTATATCACACGTGGCATCATATGATATACTAGAATATTCAATACGAGAGGGGATGGTGGGTTTTAGTTTAAGGGGCAGGTGCTTATCAATCTGTGTGGTAGGGCGAAACCATCAAGCAACAAACAGCTGACAGCTCGCTAGGAAGACTTCCCTTAGGGTCCAAGGACCCAAATAATAGGGTTTTAGTGTCCGAATACTACAACATTCATGGTACTTGGGCCCTAATACCCTATTTGTTGGGTCCTTGGACCCTTAGGGCCTCAAGCTGTCCTATTGTTGTTACCGTTGCTCGGGAGACTACTGAAACCAAATCCGGAACAAGCAGCAACATCATTTGTTGCTGCTGATGGTCTTGCTGAGTCGGCCTCCTGGTGGAACTTGCAGGATCGAGTTGAAAGCTTATGCACATGCAAGCGCGCAGTACACATGCCTGGGCAACCCGACATGTCGTGGAGTTGTCTCACACTTTTTGGGTGATCATGCCTGCCCCCCCTCCCCCTCCGTGGTGGAAAGTCCTGGGAAGTCTGGCGCGACAACTCTTTCTGGGCCTGGGCGCGTCAATGCAAAGAGCGAAACAATTCCAACAGTCGCCGGCAGAAAAGGTGTTAGAAAGCGCAAGTTGAAAGTGCTCAAACGTGGCCCCAGGTTTGTGGGGTTGAGTGCGGGAATGAAACGTCTGCGCGCAGAACTTTCCCCATGCATCGTATATGTAAACATTCAAGTGGTAGAGGCCGCAAGTATGTGGAGCTTGCAAGCAAAAGCTTGGCGAGGACCTGAAAAGCCGTTGGTTGACCATTGGATCATGCAGGCATTCGTATCTCCAAGATAATATGAGTTGCCCAAAGTGCAGCTCACACCTTATTTCAATGACCCAACATGCACGGTCAAAATCCCTCAAGGCAGTTGGTTTAAATACAGGACGGGCCCCTCATGAGGCCCTCCAGCTGTCTGTTCGCGCTACAGTTGCTGCAGGAAGCTCCCTTTAGCTCTAAACCGTTTAGATCCTCAAACTAAACCTTCAGAAGCACAAGCACTAGCCAAGTCACTGGAACACTTGGTCCTGCCAGCAATGCATGTTAGCTTCGATGGCAAAGCTAGCGTACTTCTTGTGCTGCCTGTCCTTTGCTCTCAGTGCCCTGGATACCTGACGTCATGGTCATGGTGGAAGCTTGCTGTTGCAGGCTTCTTAAAGACAGAAGCCGTGAAGTGCACAAAAGGCATCCTACTGAGAGACACCAAGAAAGTCTTTGCAGCGAGCCTTGGTCCTTATAGTCAAATGTGTTCTGGCAGCAAACAGAACCAGAGCTCTAACTTGACATGGCCCTCTCCAAGTCTCTAAGCTCCTTCAGTCCTCACGCATGAACATACGCCTCTCCATGTACTTCGGCCCCGCAAGATCCCGTTCAGCACTCGAAAGCCGCTGCATGCTGTGAGATGGCAAACACTTAAAGCAGCCATTTTGCAGCCATGGCATGGATGGGTGTAGTACCTACCCAACTAAACCTCCCAAATACCCAGAATTTTGATCTTCGACCCCAAGATAATGGGTTCGTGGACTTTTTTACGTGTATCGGGAGGTCTAGATATGGCTTCTACCATGTCCGGCCATTACCCCAACCGAAACCTGAACCCTACACATTAAACCCCAAAGCTTTGAAACCATAAACTCCAAACCCTACAGTCTAGACCCCAAATTCTAAACTCTAAACCCTAAACCTTTCACTTTCCCAAACCCTAAACTCAAAACCCCGAAACCCTAAGCCCTTAAACCCTAAATCCTTAAACCCTTAACCTGGTACCCACTTTCAGCAACCTTTCACATCCGAGTCCTGGGCCTTGCTTCCGCGCATTGGGCGGCTGCAGGTGGAGCCCCAGCAGCTCCTGTTTGTCTGTCTCCCTAAGAGCCATAGGGCTTTGTAAGGGAGGATGTAGGGATATAGAGCCATTTCCCTAAGGGCCATAGGGCTTTGTAAGGGAGGATGTCGGGATATAGAGCCAGATTTCAGGTTTGAGGGTCCAAACACCCCAATGTTAAGGTTTTAGGTGCCAAAACTATGCACAATACGGTATTTGTGGGTACTTGGACCTTCTAGGTTTGAGTCGAGATCAGTCCCGAAGGGCTCAAATATGTATATAGTTCCCAACAGGATCCGGGTAGGGGTCAGGGTTTCGGGTCTACAGTATTGTATATACTGAGGGTCCGAACGACTTCCCATGTACAGCCATATACTTCCTTTGAACATTAGTATATACAGTTCCCTAAGGGTCCATGTACCCAATAATTGGGTACTTAGGGTTTGGGCAATAGTAATTGTAGTACAAGTTTTGGGTAAGTATATGATTATTAGGTACTTGGACCCTTAGGGGTTGTTTAATAGTAGCAGTGTAAGTCTTGGCAGATCGTCTACATGTGACCGCACATCTTGTCGTGAAAGCGCATTGAAAGCGCTACAACCCTAGGGCATCCAGTCACAGAATTAGTACAGGCCAGAGGAATCTGCACTTCTTCTGCTGCTGCTACTAATCCTCCTCCTGCTGCTCTTTGTCCTACTGTTACTGCTACACCCGCTCCTACCCCTACTCCCACTGCTACAGCTACCACTGACTTGGAGTACTCGTATCCCTGGACCTTTGCGCCGAATACTACCCTTCAAGCCAAGGTACAGCTAAAGGGGGTTATCTAGGTGATTATATAGGGGAGCATTGTAGGGGTTATTAAGGGGGATACTAGGTGTTTGGACTATAGCTCACTTGGGATCTCAGGGGCGGGTAGAAATGGCCTAGAAGAAGTACCTCCCAAAAAGATGTGCAAGGCTAGCTGTCAGTCCTCTTTTTCAGCTGAATTTTAGCTGCCTCTGAACCTCCAAGTATCTCTGGCCCTAAGCCATGACCCTCAAACAGGCACCTCGAGTCGGATCACCCGCTTGGGCTCCTAGTCGCTGGCATTGATCAGACGGGCCGTGGGGCAAAGGACTGTTGAGGGCTTCGGACTGAGGATTTAGGGTTGGTTAGGCTTTATGGTTAGAGGCCTTTGGGTCCATGATTTCAGGCTCGGGGCTTCAGCATTCAAGGCTGAGCGTTCAATGGAAGGATTCGCAGCGTAAGAATAATCATTTCCATACATTCAAGATATGACTACGGGGAAATGAGGTCAAGAAGCAAAGCGCCCACAACTGCTCACTGGTGGAAGTTCAAATTCTAAGCGGGTAGCTCTCTGCACAACATGACTGGACTTAGGCGTCATTTTAAGCTCTTTTGCAACACTTGCAGTGCAAAGTATAGACAGGTGTAGAGCCGTGCAAAATCAGAATGGCACCTTCAGATTCCATACAGTAAGGGGAGGGGTGGCGCGGGGTTGGCAAAGTGCTCTTCCAAGCTCCCGGGCCTCTACCATTATAGAGTCATTATTGCTATTATTACTTTGGAAATTACTAACTAATGCTATGATTATGACTCTTTTCACCAGTACTTGTATTACTATTACTCTAGGGGCTGAACACGTGTATTTCCTTCTGCGGTGTTTAGGCCTATCGCGGCTTTGTAGCATCTACCTGGGAAGCTTAGGTATGCATACTGATTAGCCATGTTAACCTCGACGGGTAAGAAATGGGGAAGACAAGCATACTAATTAGCAACTCTAACCTCAAGTGGTAAGAAAATTGGTCAAGATAGCCATACTGGGAAAAAGGGAATAGCATCTACGTAGACACGTGGCACGTAGGACCCCTACTTAGGGTTAACCCTTTAGGTACTTATAATAGGAGTATAGGGGAACCCTAGACCCCTAGGGTGAGGGGTGTAAGGTCCCAGCTAAGTTTGAAGGAGGGTTTAGGGCCAAAATAAACCAGATTATGGAACAAAGGCTTTCCAGGTGGGTTTCAGGGATTGATTGAAGGGGTTTAAGCTTTATGGCCTAGGGTATAGGTACGTAGGGAGGTTGTGCACAAGGTTTACAAACAGGACCGCTGCGTAGAACTTCTATATGAGATGTGGAAGCTCTGTAGAAAATAAGAGAAGTACAGGAAGCAAATCATTCCAGAACTCGTGGGGCATTTTGAGTGACACCTACACAAAAACGAGATCCTTCCTTGTTGTAGCTTTCGTCTCCTACAACCTCTCTGCAAAATCCGCATGTTGATTTGAAAAACATCGCTAGTTCAGATCACTTGCGTCCTCCTCCTGGGGCTGCACTTGGGCAGGTTGCGCCTGCTCTCAAAAGTGACCAACAAAAAGGGCCCATGTAGGTATATCGTGTATACTTCGGGCCCAAAAGGTTTTCCAACTACCTACTTTGGGACCCACGACCCTAGTATATACTACTATATCCCCTATCCTATTATAACCCCAATAAATAATCCATTATAAGGGTTTCCATTTTCTCTTTCATTATCCCCATATAACCCCAACCAGTATATAGCTACAAGGACCCTTTGGGCAAACCACCCCGCATTTTAGGGTGTAGGGTTTGGGGCTTATTAGGGTTTCCCACCTGGGTGTTTTTCAAACTGCAGATTTCGCACCGGCCTCAGGTACATGCATGGATAGGTCCTGGCTCAGGATCATACGGACATCATTTGCATTGCCTTCCTTGTCCTCTGACTCAGGATGTGCAATGGCGTATGGTACGGGAAATGTCTGGTACTTAGAGGTCACAGGTGGCTGACATCAAGCGCGTGTCCAAGCATCCCGAAACCCCTAAGAATTAGACCAGCATATCTCTATGTATAAATGCATAATTTCATGCATTTATGAACATTGTATCTATTAAGTTCGATGGCATTCTAAATCAAAACCGTCTGTCGTACACACGTCTGATGATCAGCAATCCACGAAAAGGGCCCATGATTCGTGAGGCGCCTTGGGCCGACTCCAAATTTGGGGTGTATGAGGTTTAGGCTTTAGGGTTTAGGGAACGTTTTCATATAGGGCCCAAGTACCCAAATAGTGAGTCTTGAGGTTTAAAGGTACTTAGGAGTGCTTTTATAAGCATTTTAAGTGTAATCCAAGCTGCGAGTAAGAGTTAATAGCTCCAAGTAGAAAAACGAAGGGACGAGGAAATGCCAGAAATGACTCCAAATACAACATCAAAATAAACAAGCCTGCTTCAATGGACTCTGCTTGTCTCACCCAGAAATGAACCTGAAAAAACAAACGCGCAATTGACATGTTTTCTCTGTGAGCGTACAATGACATTGTTCCCAGAGACGGGCTTTGATTGTTGCAAAAAGATGACTTTCAGTAACCCCAGCCGCTATAATATCGATTGTAATAGGATTTGAATTTGGGGGGGTTGGGGTAACCCCCATCCGCACTTTTTTGATCAACACTTTCCTGTGTAAACCCAGTGTCCATGTCGTCCCCATCTTCTCTTGTCAGTCTAACTTTTCATGAGAGCAGTGAGGTGACAACAGTACCCTATTTTACTACCCTACACCCGAAACCTCAAACCCTGAACCCTCGGTTGCAGCAAAGGATTATCTGAAGCTGCTTCTCGCCTCCTGTCGCTGCGTAGGGGCTGTAGGGGCTGGTGCCTGAAAATTTCAGGGCGTAGTTTTGTTGGGGGGGGGGGGTATGGTGTTAGGGTTGGGACATTCAGAGTCTAGGGTTGCGGGCTTGAGTTTTTCACGGGTTGAGGACTTGGGGCCTCAATGTTTAGAGCTTAAGTTTAGAGGTTGAGGTCTAGAGTATGTCCCCCAAGCAAACTGAGCTGCATCCCCATGCTCGTGCAAAAAAAACATCCGCCCCCGAATAATGCACCTGCCCCGCCTACTAACACGTGGTAGTACATTTGTCAGACTACTTACTTATGACTTAGGGACTGGGTTTTCATGAGTTGAGGGAAGGAGATGAATTTGGAGGGTATAGGCATTTAATATTGGAATACAGTTTCGCGCAGCTTTCACCAGCCATGCCGCCGGTCATTGTGCATCGTGTTGGTTCAGGGTTGGAGTTCGAGAGCTGCATGCAATTACCAAGAGAAATCATCTTATTCTTCCCAAGGTTTTAGGGTTTAGGGTTTAAGGTTTACTCGCTTTTCTCGGAAAACTTGAAACACACGGACTGATGTGAAGCATCAATTCTCAGCAGCTCCTTCAAAAGCCTGGATGGCTCCTGGGTAAAGATGTGCTTTTGTGTGGGACCAGTCTAGGGCACCAGCTCAGCTTTTATTCCAGGAGGGTTGAGGGTTTGGGGGGTTTGGGGTTTAGGGCCACATGACAAGTTGCATGCAAATGTCCATCTAGATGTCTTTTCTTTTCTTTAAGGCCCTATCAGACGATGCGAATCCGCCACCAAAATGCTTCTACCAAGGCCACGTTGAATACTTCAACAAGAAATCCTGATTAAGCTTCTGCACCCGGAACCCTTAATCCTTCACCTCCCTTAGAGAATGCAAAAGCACACATGCTACAGTATGGTTGGGTGCCACACCAACTCGTGCCTTTAAACCCTTCAGTAGGGTCAACAAATCTTATTCTTGACCAGTGTCCTTCTTGCGTCGCGCGGCTTTCTTCCTCTTGCGACGCTCAGCGTCCTGATGCGCAGGTCTAACGCCACAGCGACAAAAACTAAATGGGTGACTGCTTTGTATGAGCCATAGTCTAATCTCCCAGCATCCCCCTTCAAAACCCCCCATTTAAGGACTATAGACTCTAGTCCATATAGTGTAAGCACACTAACCTGACCATTTGTCCCACGTCTTAAAGAGCTAAAGATGAGGCTTCTGGGTCTATGTGCAGATGGTAGTACCCAAACCAGGCATGAGATTCTAATTGGACTACCAGTTAAAGTCATCTACCTGAAGGTACTGGATTGGCGGGCAGGTATCCGGTCTCTGGATCGCACTACACATGGTTGTTTTTCACCCTGCGTAAGGAACATTAAGTACGCACGAAAAGAAGAGCAGTGTAGAAGATTCATGGAGATTTTAGGTACCGTTTGCCGCCCCCACCTGGGATCCTGCAGAGGCTGACCCAGGTGATTTGCCTGTTCGCGTTCGCTTTATTTATTCGCAGCAAGGCTGAGTGGGTTAGATGTACAACCATAGGAGAACAACAAAAAAACACCTCTTTTAGAGACGACCCGCTGGCGGCCCCAACTCAAGCACACTGTCTGCAGTGCTCTTACAAGTAATCTTTAGCGAAGTGAAAAGCGTCAGCGACACCGGAAACTTGGACTCTTATTCTAGTGCCAGAAGCTTGACCATGACGACAAATCCCAGACACAAAAGCTGGCTCTCGAAAAGGTTCGCATCTTCCGGAGTAGGAGGACGTGGGAGCATTGCAAAAAAACAAAGGGCCAATGTGGCAATATGGCTTACGATGCGGCTCAGAGTGCCTACATGAGAACCTTCGGGGTCCAAAGTACATACCATAAACCCTCATAGGAACTTTTGGACAGTGAATCGTGATGCCACGAGAAAAGGCTTGCTTGAGGTATCCGCGCCCTTATACAAGCCTCATGGTGAGGTTAGTGGGTCGGACTCTTGTATACCACGAAAACCCGCAACCCGAAACATCCATTGTCCTGCTTTGGCGGCGCTGCATTTTCAACGCCGTCTGGAGCTTCCTCTGAGGAGAACTGTTGTAATTGCGCATGTAGTACTGCTGTTTGACGAGGTAGTGGAATGGCTAGAGACCTCTCCCCAAAAAGCGTATGTAGTGATAAAACACGGTCATTTGGTCAGCATTATTCACATTCTTACATAGTCCCCTTGACTCTCCAGGTTTTAGTCCAGGGACAGGGTTGAGGGTGGAGGGCTTAAAGATTAGGATCCATCAGCAGTATGTTTAAGACATGAAGCCAGAGCAAGCGCGGTCTGTAGAGTTATAGGGTTTAGGCGTTTCCGATTCTAGGGTTCATGTTCAGGGTTTAGGATTCAGGGCCTGGGGAACCCTATTTGGGGTGGAAATTTGGGCTCCCGCTTAAGGAACATTGCATATTGGGGTCTATATTGTGACCCCAATCATCCTGACTATGGAGCTCCCATATGATTTAAAAAGTTATCTGCCGTCCTCACAACCAAATAATGTGGGACATGAGCATGGCACCTTTTTTCAGCAACTCTTCTGTCAGAGAGGCCTGCTCAAGATTCTCCCCGTGGCAAAATTCGAGAAGCTTGTATTTGCTGGATGTTCACTGTTTTCCGAAACCACAATTTATGCTGAGGTAGGAGGCTTACTGGGGGTGAGAAGGGAAAAGGGAATATATCATATTGGCATTACATAGGGACTATATTATCTTCTTCCCTACTATACCTAGACCCAGAACGCTATATATATATATATATACATACATACATACATACATACAAACAATATCCACTGATTCCCTACTAGACGCCCGTAAGAACAACCAGTAGGGGGGGTATAGCTGGAAGAGATTGTAGGATGCAGCCTCCCCGGTTCTGATTTGTGACTGGGTTGCTGTCAGGGAACTTAAGTTAAGTTACCACTTAGGGTTTGAGTTGCCAGATTATGGGTATATACTAGATAAGAAGGCTTCCTTTTTGTAGTATGTTATACCCGGAAGATCTCTGTGGCTCAGGAATAGAGGCAAGCATGCTGATGCCCAAGCATGCTGATGAAGCTAAACGCCCTGAATCCATGGTACGGCGCCCACCGGGTGACATTCTGTAATAGGGGTCATCGTATTTCTAGAGGTAATTCAACTGTTACCGCAGTGAGGCAATATCCACCCTAAACCCAAAGAGCTGTAGCAGTTCAGTTTCACACGCTAATAACGACTTAGGGCAGGCAATCGGGGATGGCTTCAACATGAACAGACAGTAGTGATCCTAACCCTAAACAAAATCCTCTTAAACCCTAAACCCTAAGGTTTGATCCTAGACATCTGGCTGCTTGCAGTTGTCGCCTCGAACTTTGCCTAGACAAGCTCAACCCCTGAAAGCACAACAGCCTACTAGGCAACCCTTACAAGAGCCAATTCAGGATTATATGGGGTTTTACAGGGCTTAGATAGCAATGATGGCAAAGAAAATGGAACTGCTACTACCCCGCAACCCTTACCTATTACTTTTAATATATGATGCCGATTATTGTTGGTAGTATTGTTAATGTTAAAATCATAATTGGCATTATTGCTAAAACCCGAGGAAAGACAAACTGCCTAAAGCAACGGCTCTACAGCTAACACGGAACAAGTCAACACATGTGGGGGGTTTCCCCGAAATTTGGGGTACCATTTTGGAGGTCCCTGTCATAAGGATTATAGTTTTTTGGAATCTATATTGGGGTTCCCTTATTTTGGGAAACTACCATGTTAAGTTTGAAAAAACACTTTGCCCATGGTGGCCGTGGCGGTTCTGAGTACGGTTGTGAGTTTTCCAAATAACGTTCTACTGTAACAAAAGGCGGGCCTCTCCAGTAAATTTCCATGGATCATCCAGCATAGGCTGGAGCCATATAGGAGCCCCTTTGGGATCCAGCATCTAGAAGATGGGTACATGGACCCTCTAGCACTCTGGGACCCTAAACTCGTCTAGTCCTCCAAGGACACTCCGACCATCTCGGGTGTGTGGTCCTGAGATTGCACTTCAAGCTTTTGTAGCGGCTTCAGGCTTCGGGTTGGGGATGGGGAGCCTAGGGCTTCAAGCTAAGGTTTTATCGATCCCCTTGAGTAGATAGAATATGGGGTATATGGGGATCTTTTTCAGGGGGACTATAAGGTTTCGTTTGGTCTAAACTCTTACCGCCCGTGATGCCAGTGGCCACAAAGATTCTCGAAGTTAGAATGGGCTCTTCCTTAACCCAGAGGGTCCAAGTACCCAATAATTAGGTACTTGGGACTTGGGTAATAGTAATTATAGTACAGGTTTTGGGTAAGTATATGATTATTAGGTACTTGGACCCTAAACCATATATACCCCTATATATCCCCTTTAAAGGGACCTGAGTATATGATTATTAGGTACTTGGACCCTTAGGGTAATAGAAGTCCTTTGAGGGCTGTCACTGCAACGGAGCCAGGACCCAATGCGTGGGGCTTTGCTCTTTCAGGCCCGTGTGGGTCTAGCCACGTTGAAGTTCCACTAACAGCGAAAATACCTAATAGTCTGGACTCCTAGTATCCCCTTTAGTAAACCCTATGCTACTCTCCTTTCATAATCCCCTATATACCCACCTTTAAGAAATTAGGACTATAGCTCAGATGCACGATGGGTTTTGCTGCGGTCGTGGGGGATGGCTACTGTCAGCATTTCTGTCCTTGCGGCGGGCCGCGATCGCTACACTGTTATGAAATGTCTCTATGTGAGCTACAGCCTAAACTCCTAGTATCCCCCTTAATAACCCCCATCATATTCCCCGGTATAGTCCGCATATAACCCCCTTTAAGGAGTTTAGATTATAGCTCATGTCACTATTGTATGCCACGTTTGGGTAACGACTCTTAATGCCATGACCACCCGAACTTTTGATTCTTCTGCCTAATTACTGCTCTTGGCAGTAGCAGTAGAAGCGCTAGCAGTAGTGGCAGCAGCAGTAGCAGCGGCCGCGGGCAGCAGCGGCAGCAGCAGCAGCAGGAGGTGGTATGACGCCGGCGCTGAGTTGGCATCACAAATAGCAGTATTTTTTTAATAGTCAAGTAATACGTTTATGGGACTAGTAGCATTCTTGGTGAATGTAAAACTTAAAGTAAGAAGAAACGGGTTAGAATACACCTACCATCACAGCTGCTGCTGAGCTGCTTCTTCAGGCGCCACAGGCGCCGAGGCTTTGGAAGGCTCATCTGCCTGCAGCATGCAGGGCTGAGGCGTCAGGGTGTGGAGACAGGTCTCAGGTGTGAATATCCATTCAACCTGACACCCCAAAGCCTATACGTTTAAGGCTATAGGCTTCGGGGAGTTTGGGCTTAAGGGTATTGGAATCATGTAGTCCCTCCTTGGCTTGAGTTGGAAAAGTTAGAGTGATTTGGGGTCGAGGCTGAAACCGGGGCGAGGGACGTGGGCTTGGTGTTTTGCCTGATGCCTACCTGCTTACCCAAAGGGTCCATGTAGCTATATGGGGTATACTTGGGCCTTAAAGTAGGTATATGGGAACCCCTTTGGGCCCTAAGTATATACCATATACCTACATGGACCCTTTGGCTTAGCTTGGTCCAGACACGCTGGGCTTTGACTTCAGGCGCTTAGCTTTGTGGATTTGGGGTTCGGTGCACAGTAATTCGGCAATGCTCAAAGTATTCAGGTTTTGGGTAGTCTACAGTTTGCCAATTTCTTGAGGGGGTTGGTGGGGACTGTGTAGGAGGTACTTCGCAGGAATAGCTCTAGGTTGTGGGTCCTACAGTGAGGAACCAAACCTAAGCTGACCTGTCCATTTGCAAGAACCCCCTTGGCTTCCCAAGCTAACATGTGAAGAACGTATAATTCATAATCAAGAGCTACGGCAACCATTAACATGATACTCACATGAACTTGCCCTGAAAAGAGACCCTGGAAGCTAAAGGCCTGCCCTACCCAAAATGTGGAACCCCACATATTCAAGTCCCCACGACAGCAAGCTGTTCAGGGGGTGTTTTGGAGTATAAGGCCTGAAAACAACCAAGCTCGCGCTCACAGATGCCTGAGGTTCGGATAACACGCAGACCACCTAGACCTTGCCATGAAACAACAATTTCAATAAAGCAATGACACACCAAAAGCCTGAAGCTAGACTGGAGGGAAAAAAGGTAAACCCTAACCCGTCAAGGAGACGAACGCTTGGCCCTAAGCCAAACACGCAGAACCTCGCAAAACCCTCAATCCAAGACCTTATAGCGTTTCCAAAACCATACAGTACCCCAAACCCTACATCCTTGCGAGCCTCCGCCGGATCCGACTCCTCTGCGTGGTCTGCCCAGCGGCCCACGCCGTTGGCAAAACCCCAAGGTGCCGGACCCGACTCCTTGGCTTTCTGGGAATAGGTTAGGGTTTAGGGTTTGGGTTAAATATTTTATCGGGATTCTACTCCCTTATTCCCTATTTACAATAACAACCAGTAAGTTGGCTCAACTGGAACTTATAGCAAAAGGTTCCATAACCACAGTAAGAAGAATACTAGATAGTCCTGTAATGGTACTAGCAGTTCAGTCGCAATCTAATATGAATCATGAATGCCCTGGCCTTCTACGCATGAAGGCCCTCAAACATTGGGGAGAGTTTAATTAATGATATGGTAGTTTCCCAAAATTAGGGTACCCGAATATATACCCCAATATACTATAGTCCTTATTATAGGGACCCCCAAAAGATACCCCTAATTTTCGGAAACCCTAAACCCTATAATCCCCTATATAATCCCAGTTTCCATTTCATTTTCCATTTTCTTTTCCATTTGATTCTCCATTATAGTAGGTACCCCTAATTTTGATATCGAGCCCCGAGATGCACAAGTAAGCTCAGGAGGTTTTCTATGGAAGGCCTCAACGGCCGTTATGCTGTTACCCTAAGGGTCCAAGTACCCTAATATTGGGCTAAAGCCTTACTAGTTGGGTACTTGGACCCTCAGGGTTATGCTGTTGATACTAGGATTTTTGTATTCACCGTACTATAAATGGCTGTGGTTGCGACCTCTACCTGAAATTTCTAGGGGTGCTTCATGGTTGTAGCCCAAACCTGCTACCTTGAACCCGGGTCAACCTACCCACACCTGTCGTCCAAACCTTAAGCCAAGTAGCCATCCTGAAGAAGGCTAGAACCCAAACCCTGGTAGACAGACAATACCTTCACTACTGACTACTGCTGATGGGGGGAATCCTTCACCGAGTGCTGGTATTCGTGTTGGCGCAGGAGTTCTTCTGAACACAATGCTCTGATTACCCGATCTTCTAGTTAGTCGAGAGGGGGGCGGACCTCTCAACCAGAACCTAAACATAAACGCAAACTCAAACGCACATGTGTCCACAATGTTGTGTTCATGGAGGTGCGCTCAGAAGCTTTGCCACAGAAGGAGGCTATAGGAGCACATTTTTCGATGATGTAGGAAATGGCTTCTGTGGAAGTTCACGTGGGAGCTTCTTACACTCCCTAGGAATTTCTAGAAACTCTCAGAAAGGGAACCCTCTTTGCAAAGCCTCTCTGTCCCCAGAGTCTCTTGGGGAACAGCGTCAATTTCGCACCAAGCCCTAAACCCTATTTAAGTACATTTCCTACTTTTCGGGGTCGGATCTTGTCAGCCAAAAGGTCTTCAGGTGCCGCAGGGACCGCTTCCGCCTGCGCAGTGGTGAGGCATAATCTGAAGATGTATGGTCCCCTTTTCCTTGATAAAACATGGCTCAGGGTTTATTAAAATAAGATCCTCATATACGCCATAAACTATCTACTTAAGGGGGACTATAAGGCCTGGGATGGTCAGCACGCCACTGTTGAGATCAAATGGAGTAGGCTTAGTAGACATGGGATGACATGAAGGCCCCTCATGGAATTTTTAAATGTGCTCTACACGAGGAGGAGGGCACGGCCCTAAGTAGCCGAAAGTAGGTCTTGCTCCCAAACCTTCAGAATTTAAGCAGGCAGTAACCCAAAGGCTCCATGTAGTTATATGGTATATACTTGGGCCCTAAAGTAATTATATGGGAACCATTTTGGGCCCTAAGCATATACCATATACCTACATAAACCCTTTGGGTAATTCTCTCCATGCTTGGCTGACCCAGGGCTCCTGGTGGTTTGCATACCTCCTTGCGGGATGGGATCTAAAGCAAGAAGAAAACCCAGGAAATCCAAAGCATGGTCCTAGTCCTTGCGGAAGGGACAGGCAACAATGGTGAAAGCTTATCCAAGGGCTCCAAATGGCCCAATACAGGTAATATTTACAGTCTTCGGGGCTCAATGTAGGTATTAATTGTATACTTGGATCCC
>CAJNIZ010006550.1:0-17526 GCA_905231905.1 Symbiodinium pilosum | reverse complement strand
AGGGTTTAGGGTTTAGGGTTTAGGGTTTAGGGTTACCATAATGGGTATAGATGGTAAATAATAGGGTTTCCCCAATATAGTAACTTAATTTAAGTTCCTTAACAGCAACCCAGATGAATAAACATGTATGGGCCAACTGCCTCTGTTTCGAGAACCTTTACGCCCTGAACCGAAGACCCTAAGCCAAGTCCTGTACCTGAAGCTGAAGTCTTCTTGCGTATATAGATACGTACACAATTATATTCATATGTATATATATATATTCATGTTTATATGGACACACTTCTTCGTGTATACCCGATTAACAGATAAACCTGTGCATATCTATATATGCATACATGTACACACTCACACACCTTAGGGTCCCCATAACCATTCGAGACGGACTTTCATCTCCCATCCACCCCAAAGCCCTAAACCTTAAAAAGCCTAAAGTACCATGTCCCGCAGGATCAGGTTCGATGCCTTCAGCTTTAGTGCGGCACTCTTCGCCTGCGCTGAGGGGGAGCAGCTCATTTCAGGTAAGTTTTGTGTACAAGGGTATGTAGGGTTTAGGTACGGTTCAAGGGTTTAGGGAATACACCGCCTCTGCTGATTGTGCACCCCTGAAAACGAAACCCTAATCCCCTGCCCTCAACTGTAAGGATCTCTGTTTTGATCTCTATTGATGGGAGCCCTGAGACCTAGGCGCTCAACCCTAGACTTCTCAAGGATCATGGGATCCCAATAGTAGGGTCTCAGGGGTCCCTTCATGTTGCAGGTGGAATATAGACCCATGATTAGTAAACCCCCTTCCTTCTAAGGGCATACATATTGGGATCTCTATTATAACCCCTATTAAGGGGAGGGGGTTTATTCATCAGGGGTCTGGATTAGGGTTCAGGGTTTTTTCCCGGGATCCCGGTATTTCTCCCTACTTCAGGGAGCGCAGGGTCATTTTGGTTTTCAGTCATTCATAAGGGCAGTGGCGTGGAGTTGGAGTTCAGGGTTTAGGGTTGAGTGGGTCCACGTTCGGGGTTCTTCTAGGGGCTGAGGAATTGGGTTTTAGGGTCCCTTAACCAGCCCAATTTGTACTCACCCGCGAGGTGCGGGGAACCCACAGGATAAGTACTATCGGGGTGGTGGTTAGTTTAGAGAATTCATAGTATTGGTATCCTTGTATACCTCAAAAAGGACCCTTTACCTTACTCCCTTTGGCTAGTTCCTTAGTCTTTCATTTTTTTGTTTTGGTTAGTTTTACAGGAACCCAAATTACAGCAACCCCAAAAGACTGATTCTTTTGCTGCAATCTGAGACGGGGGTAGTTTAGTGACAAAGTTTGGCAACATTTTGGGCAATTAAACTTTCACTCCCGTTATCGCTTCAAAGTTTTTCAGTCGCAAGAACCATATGAGCTATAAGTCGAAACTCTTGAAGGGGTTATACAGGGGGATTATATAGGGAAGTGTTATCGTCGTTATTAAGGGGGATACTAGGAGTTTACTATAGCAGCTAGGGTTTAGCGTCAGGGCTTTGGGAACCTCAGTTGTGTGTTTCTATTGAGCATCATCTGGTTAGGAAGAACCCCAGCTGCAACTTGGTAATGTCCCATAGCCCTAAACCCTAAACCCTAAACCCACAAATACTGCTATAAATAGCACGAGGTTTGTAATCTCCCTTCCCGGCGGGCTATTGCGGCCCAACCCTACATTCTAAACCGAATCGCGGCAACTGTACCCTGTCCGCCCTTCCAAGATGCATCCTTTAAACAATCGCTCGCGCTGTCTGGAGCCTGGGCAAGCTTTAACAACCTCACCCGACCTCACCAAATTGTGGTTCATATGGAACATGGATTCCAAATTTCGTTTCAGGCCAGTCTAAGGGTTCCTGCCAAGCTGCACATTAGCGTCGTGATTGCTTCATCGCAGCCATCACCTCTGCAGTCTCCCCACCCAAAACCCTAAACACCACTAAACCCAAAAACATGTAGGCTTTCCTGCCAGGATGCTTCAAGGAATTGTCGCGCTAGTCACAACAAAGGGAAAGACACATGTTTTAGGGTGCAGGTTCAGTGTTGTCGGCTACCATATCACACAGAAATCCCGTTTGAGGATACATTGGCTATAAACCTGAAGCCCTAAACCTTAAACTTTCAACCCTTATAAACCCACAACCCTTAACCCTAATCCCTAGACCCTAAACCGTAATCCCTAAACCCAAAAGCAGGTAGGCCTCAGGAATTAGGATGCAAACCCCGATCTCCCTAAACCCTTCACCCCTAGAGCCTTCAACCTTTAGGCTTAAGGGTTTGAGGCTCAAGGATTAGGGTTTAGGGTTTAGGGATTAGGGTTTAAGGATTAGGGTTTAGGGTTTAGGGATTAGGGATTAGGGTTTAGGGTTTAGGGCCCCCAAACCCTAGCAATCTTCAGACTTGTTCGGCTCTATTAACCTCAGAAGCCCCTGCAGGTGTACTCGTTGAAGAGCCCTGACGCCCTCAGCCCTAAACCCTGAACCCGAAAACCTTAACCCCCTATACCCCTAAACCCTCGCACCCTACACATCCCGAAGCCCGCCCTTAAACCTCAAACCCCTAAACCCCTCAACCCCTCAACCCTAAACCCCGACAGCTTGCCTTTCGGGCCCAGGCAGTGGGAATTGGCCCTACAGCTGCTGTCCGACATGCCCAGGGCGCAGGCGCCCTTTGACCTTTAGGCTTACAGGATTTAGGGCTTAGGATTTAGGGTTTACGGTTCAGGATGTAGGGCTTAGGATTTGGGTTAAGGGTTTAGGGTTGAGGCTTCAGGGTTGGGTATATAGTCAGTTATAGCTTAGCATATAACCCAAACATGAGCCCTTAAGTCCCCTAATATGGCTACTGATGATAAACTTCAGTTATAATTGGGCGTCAATGATTACAGTCCTTTCCCCATGCACATATTCATACATGTATATATATATATACACCTACATGTATGTCCTCGTAAGCCCTGGTTTCCGCGTGATTTCCCACTTGGTGCTGCATTATTTGGTTACATACGTTCCCTGAACCTAAGCCCTAAATCCTAAATCCCAGCCCTAATCCCTAAATCCTAAATCCTAAACCCTCAACCTTTACCTTTACCCGGTAGAGGTGCCCATGGACACAGTCAGCTTAAGCGCTGCCATTACTGCAACGGAGAGGGCTGCCCAATGGGAGTGGGCTCCTGGGTCAACGCACTTAGAGGGTCAGGGGGTTAGAGTTTAGGGTTTAGGGTTTAGGGTTTAGGCTCAGGGGGACTTAGTAAGTAGGTTAATAATGGGGATGATTAGGGTTACTATTTGGGTTTCAGGGGTTATTCACCTACTTACTAAGTCCCCCTGACCCTCCAAGCAGAGTTTAGGAATTTCACGTTTAGGGCTTCGTGTTTGAAAGTTTGGGGTTCAGGATGCGGGGTTTAGGATTTAAGGTTTAGAGTTTAGGAATCAAGGTTTAGGGTTTAGTGTTTGGGGTTTCCGGTGAGGATTCAGAGTTTGGGTCCGCCGGCTTACATTGCGGATTGAGGGTTCCTGGGCCAACAGATCTTTGATGTCTGGGTTTGGTAGATAGGACTCACTGCCTGAACCAGGTCTTCAGGATTTAGGATCTACCCTTAGGCTCCTAGAGGGGTTTAGGGTCTAGGGGTTTAGGGTTTAGGGTTTGGGTTTAGGGGTTTGGGGTTCAGGGGTTTAGGGTTTAGGGTTTAGAGCTCTTAGGACTATTTGGGGCTTTCTGGGGGAAGGTTTGGGCTTTGGGGGCTTTAGGGTTTGGGATCTCACTATGGGGGTCCTGGAGCCTTAGGGTAGGGCTTAATGTTGCGCTCTGATTGTAGAGGCACCCTCTTGAATGTGTTTTCGCCGCTGCTTCTTCAGGATCTGGCCATTGTGGGGAAGACCCTGGTTAATATGTTTTTGTTTTGGGGCCCGAAAAACATCTGGGAAGAAAAGGAAGATTTCAATCATCTTTTTCTTCAAATGAGCTACCTGAGACAGAGACTTTGGGCCCTTATTCAGAGTCCCTAATTTTGATTTTTCGGGTGGCCCTATTGTTAGGGGGTGGCCATACGATTAAAGAGGGTCCAACATTAATGGATTCAAGCCTGTGTTTAGGATCTACGGCTCATCACCCCAAACCTTGAACCCTAAACCCTGAACCCTAAACCCGAAAAAAGATTTCAGTCTGGGTTCCAAGATTCAGGGCACAGGGCTTAGGGCGGAGGACAGCTCCTGCGTTGGAGTTAGTGCAGCTTACTCCATGATGGGGACGAAGGCCCCCCCGACACATCATGGAAACGGAGGAGCGAATTTGCCAAGACTTTGGCCCCGAGGACAGCATCCCTTTCGAAGAGGCCTTCGGGAAGAGGCATCACCGCGGGTGCTAGTTTCGAAGTTGCTATTTCACCGGCTTGCCTCAGGAGGGCCGGACTTGAGCTTCATTTCTTCAAGGCTTCGTTACGGCCGGCTATGGTTCACAAAGTTGCTAAGTAGCTGTGAGTGAGAGAATGCAATTTGGTAGCATTTTTCACAGATATCCACGGCAAGCGGAATGCGCCTGAAATCATGCTGCGACGAACTGGCTTGAACGACCAACCCCATAAGGGCCCAAAGAATACAATTATCATACGCTCCCAAGAACCAAAATAGCGATCATTGTTACAAAGTATGTGAATTTTTGTATACTGGAGGCTTAGACACTGAAAGCCCTAAATCCTGAATTCCTAAACCCTCAGCCCTGAATCCATAGAACCCTAGGCCCTTATCAAATCCTAAGCCCAACGCCTAAACCTTAACCAGATAGGTACTTCAGGATTCAAGGTTTGCGGCCTAGGGTTCCGCGCGCCTTCTTTGCAGTCTACGTCTAAGTGCTGTCACAGAAAGGGGTTTCCAGACAGCATCAATCAGGAAGCACAGGGGATTGGTGTGTGGGTCATTGACTCAGTCTATGCCTTTTCCACTTCTATGCTCATGTTCCATAGAAAGCCACCGAATCATGTGGTACTTTTGCAGGGCTTCAACTCTCATCCTTGTGTAACCCCCTTGCTTTGGAAGCATGAAACTTAAACCACAAACTCTGAATCTAATTTCTTATGCATGGCCAGCCTTTTTTTGACTTTTACACATGACATTCTTATCGGAGAGCTGAGGAAGGGCTTAGGGTTGTCAGAGTTGCGGTCCCTTGCTGGGCCCTCATTATGCTATGATCCTCAATACCCGGGACGCCCAAAAACAACATTTTAGGTGGAGCCCCCACCCAGTAATAGTGACCAGAAGGGATAACAAGGATTGTTATTAGGGTCTGCTTATATTACTACTATACCACTATTACAGCGTGACAGGGTGGGTTGTCCTCCTAAATCATATTCTTAAACCCTAAACCCTAAACCCTAATACCTAACCCTAAACCCTAAACCCTAAACCCTAATACCTAACCCTAAACCCTAAACCCTAAACCCTTGACAACTACCCCTGTGCGGAATGGTCCTGCAACTGCAACTGTGAGCTTTTAAGGCGCTGGTTTTAGAACAGGTGAGTAGTATTTATGCTATTAGGGATTATATAGGGGTATAATATTGGGGTTAGAATGGAAAAGAAAATGGAAACTACTATTTAGGGTTTAGGGATAGGGTTATAGGATATGAGTAGTATTTTATTTGGGAATACTATGGTTTTTGGTTTTAGGTTTTAGGGGCTGAGGGTTTAGGGCCCTATAATGGAGAATCAAATGGAAAAGAACATGGAAAATGAAATGGAAACTGTGATTATATAAGGGTTTTTTGTGTGGTATTTTATTTGGGGATACTATGGTACCCAGGGTTTAGGGTTTTAGGGTTTAGGGGCTTAGGGTTTAGGGCCCTATAATGGAGAATCAAATGGAAAAGAAAATGGAACATGAAATGGAAAGTGTGATTATATAGGGATTATTTGTGTGGTATTTTTTTGGGGGGATACTATGGTACCCATTATAGAGTAAGATTATGTCCTCCTTTGGGGGTATAGTATTTTATGTAAGGAATATTATCTTACCAGGTTCAACCACCAAAAAAACATTACTCAGATGAGTTAACGCTCAGCCTTAATCGGGTGGCGTTTGGGTTATTTTTATGAACCATGATCCTCTTCTGGACCCCCCCTTCTTTGTATATTCCTTTTACTGTGGGGCTACCCCCAAGAAGCCTTAAACCCGAAACCCCATCATTTTTGGAAGTGCCTTAGGCTTTGCAACTGCTTTCGCAGCTTCCTTCGAACCGGTTGCTTGGCCAAGCGGATCACTTTCCTTTAGTCAGGGTCCCTTTCAGTGGATGATAACGGACTGCATAGAGGTACATAGGTATAGAATATGTGGATGTAATTACACACATATACATCTTGGGTTTACGGATGCGGGTTTAGGGTTTCGGGGGTTTATGTTTTTGTCAGGGTTTAGGTTTGTTGGGGGGATCCCATGTCGGGAGACTCCCATATGGAGGTTCCCTAAAACAGGACTACAGTAAGGACCCTAGGGACATATATATATATATATGTATACGTTTATATATAGGTGTATATTTTTCCACGGGATCGTTACAAGGTTCCCTAGGAAGGATTCTATAGGTTCAGGGTCGTTGCGAAATTCCCATATCCAGTGAACGTATAGCAACCTCCCGCGACCCTAAAGCCTATACCCTAAACCCTAGACCCTAAGCCCTAGTCCCCCAATCTCGTCTTTTCAAGCCCCGACTGCCTACTGTAGCTCTATACATATATATATACATATATACATACACACATATATACAGGAGTATATATGCATATATATATATGTTCATAGATGCATATGTTCTAAGGCTTTTATCTTTGTCCCCAGCATATTAGCTGGCCAATATAATAAGCATACTTCCGGGCACAGTTGAGGAACTCCCTAAACCCGTGGAAATGGTACTACCGCGCAAAGTGCACATGGTCATGCAGGATTTTGTCTATCGAGCGTCAGTAGATGCAGCTTCGAAAAGGAGGACTGCAATATAATATAGACCCCCAAATAAAAATGTGATTATCCGTATTATGGAGATCCCTCCCTAAAGGGCCCCGCGATATCTTGTATTCCCCATACCTAAAACCTAAACCCCTAAACCCTAATCCCCTAAATCCTAAACCCCAAGCCCCATTTCAGTGCTTGGACCCGTCAGGTTGAAGGCAGGAGTTAAGGTTTCTAATGGATTAGGGTGTAGAAGTTAGGGTTTGTTAGAACCGATAAGGGTTCAGGGTTCCAGGTTAAACCCTGCAAGGGTCGCAAGGTTTTCTGTCTTGGCGCCATGCTTCTTTCAAGACCTTCCATGTTGGTGAACCACCTGAAGTTAAGCTTAGGTACTGCCCCCACCCCGGGGCAGTTGGATGATGGTTGTAATACGAACATATACAACCTCTAATATGACTCCTTTTTTTCGTGGGCGGAGGCAGTACCCAAATTAAGCACAGCTGCGTTGGGGCACTTGTGTTGGCAGGGAAAAGGGGGGTTGGCCCTTCCGGAGTTCATCCATCGCACCCTAAACCCTAAACCTGTATCCTAAACCATATACACTAGCCCCTAAGCCATAAACCCTATACCATGAACCCTAGAGCCCGAAGCCCAAAAGCAGATTGACAACTTCTGACGCAGGCTGTGTGAGCTTCTTACCTTGCATTCGCGAAGTCCGAGTAACATGGGATTTTCCCAGACATCTTAGGGGTTGGTGAGTTTAGGGTTATTAGGGTTTGTGAGGGGTATTACAGTAATAACCCTCACAAACCCTAAGTTTAGGGTTTAGGGCTTAGGGATTACTAGGGTTATGAGGGCTTCGGGTTTATGGTGCAAAAGCATGTAAATTCGTATGCCTGCAGCCATCTTGCTGGCACATCCAAGAGCACACCCGAATCCATCCCTCAAACCCCAAAACCCTGTTTCTTCGAATCCTTTACGCCATTTAGGACCTCAACCATTCCTAAATCCTAAACCCTAACCCGAAGCCCAAATCCTCACCTTGGCAAAACGACCGCAGTAGGAAGGCGACGTTCTCGTAGCGGGATCGCCATGCCATGCGTCACGATCACTGTCACCGATGCAGATGTGGGTGCATTCCAGCACCGCTACTACTTCAAGAAGCATGGCGCCCAGCTTCCACCAAAGGTGTGGAGGGAGTTCCGGAGCATGAATATGCAAGTTCGCTTGAACCATGGCGATGTGCACGCGCGATCCTTCTATCAAGTGCGGCTTCAGGATGGTGGGGCTCCTACGCCAAAGAACATCCACAACACGCTTGTCCTTGGAGGCAGTTTGCCTGATCCTCGAAACGACAGCGCCTTGAGAGAGTTTGGGACGACGAATGCCGATGGCTTTCAGGTTGCCTTCGTGGACAACAGGGAAAGCAATGATTTCCAAGGCAGGACGCCATACTCCAGCTGTTTCGCCATTGTCAGGGAGAGATGTGGACATCGCGGATGCTGTCAGGTTTCTGGTCAGCTGCAAGGCACCCTACGACGACCAGGAAAACATCGAGAACTTGTGCGGAGCGGGTCGCGGCAAGGGCCAAGGCAAGGGCAAGGGCAAGGGCAAGGGTAGACGCCGCCCTGCCCCGTACTGAGCAAAGGTGACCGTCTTCGTGAGAAACAAGGCTTGTCCGTGCTCGTTGCTCTAGGCTAAACCTGAGAATGTGGTTCTTCGCAGTGAAAAAGCCGCGTGCTTTCAGAACTCGTCAACAACTGATGAAAGCAAGGCTATGCGCAGACGTCGTGCTGCAAACGGCAGCCATCAGTGCATGCAGACGGGGCGGCCAGTGGCTGCAGGCAAGCTCAGGGCTCAGGGTTAATGACGGAAGGGATCAATTAGTAACCCACAGGCAACCAGATAGCGCTGAACAATGTATTAGTTTCCATCTTCTTTTCTTCCATCCCTCCTTTGATTCCCGAGCAATAGCCAGCAAGTCTAAAGGGATGGAAGACATCTTGCGACAATCATCATGCCGCCTCGTATAGAATGGGAATTGTTGTAATTAGTGTGTTTCCTGCTGATGGCGGAAATCCTGCACCACCCAAGGTCTGGAAACTGCTGTAAGTCCCACTGCTTGGAATTGCTCCACCAGCAGCTGGTGGAAGATTTCGGTCATGCACAGTCGGGATCTCAAAGCCTCGGACCCTACGCTGTATAGTGTTTCTAACAATACTTGGCAGTGAATTCCCACAGCTTCTTGTAAAATACTTGCCCAAACCATGTCTCCAAAAGTGTAGAAACACTACCTACCACATACGTCGCTCCTTAGGACCCTACACCCTACACAGACTATTCATATCCACTATATGAACCCCCAAAATCCGTTCAGGGTTTAGGGTTTAGGGTTCAGGGGCTAGGCTGTAGAGTTTAGCTTGAGAAGTATAATAGCGTTTAGATTCGTGCTTGAAGTAGCCTAAGCCCTGAGCATGCTGCTGAAGCTGAAGTCTACTACTTTCAACCAAAAACTCCATAAAAACGAGTCTAAGCCCTAAACCCCTGGACCCTGAACCCCAAACCAACGCCCAAACCCTGAACCCCGAACCTTTCTAGAGTTAGCAAAGGAGTAGTGTTTTCTTTGGGGATACTATGGCACCCAGTATGGAGTACGATTATGTTCTCCTTGTGGGTATAGGATTTTCATGCAGAATATAATAATCCCTAAACCTTAAACCAAAACTCTAAATCCTAAACCTTAAATCCCAAACCCTAGACCCAAAAACGCTACCTTAATGCCTTTATCAGGCCCTCCGACTGCTCCAAGAGATGCCGAGAAGCCACCTAATTCCGAACTTGCAGTTCCTCGGTTGGATCCTAAAGGATGTAGGATTTAGGGTTTAGGGTTCAGGATGTAGGGTTTTGGATTTTTTCACTGTCTACCTAAACATACACAGAGCTATGTAGAATGATGGCATCTTTTTCTTTGCAAATATGTATCCTGGTCTTGGGGTGCAGGTAGGTTTTGTAGAAAAGTTGTTCAGGTATAATCCGTGCATAATTTCCCCCCTCCAATGTATGGAAGCCACCCTAAACCCTGAACCCCAAACCCTAAATCCTAAACCACTAAACCCTAAACCCTAACCCCTAACCCTATGCCGTGCCTTCCATGCCGAGGTCCCAAGTGCCCCAGGGCTTGGTTTAGGGTTTCAGGCTGTTAGAGGTGCAGGGTTTGAGGGTTTAGGGCTTGAGGGTTAAGGGTTTAGGGGTTTTGGGTTTAGGGGTTTAGGGGTTTAGGGTTTAGCAGTTTAGGATTTAGGGTTTAGGGTTTTAGGGCTTAGGATTTAGGGTTTAGGACATCATCCCAGCCTCTTTACCTCAAGGCCTTGCACGAGCTTGACTCCACACCGTCCACTTTTTCCTGCTCCCTAAGTTTGAAACCCTCCACCTGATAGTAAGCATTCCCCATAAATTGTCGTATACCACAAGAGGAATTGCTGATAGCAGGGGGTTTGGGGGTTTTAATGCTAGAGGAAGGGGATTCCTTCGCAAAAGCTTTCCCATTGGCCTTCTAAGCGAACTTCAGTCCCTCGACGCCATACCTCCAAACCTTCACCAGAGACCTCTAGCCATACACCTCAACCCCAGACGTTAGATGGGAAATAATCTAAGCAATCTCTAAACAATCCCTAAAAGAAATCTGGACACATCCGAACTAAGAAGCCCATTCTAATAACTCCGGAGCCCCAAGTCCTAAAACTCAACCTTAAATCCGTAACCCCAGATCCTCAACCCTAGAATTTCAGGGAGTAAACATCCTAAACCTTAAGTCCTCAACCCTGAATCTTACGTACATCCTGAACTGTAAGCTCTAAACGCTAAACTCCAGGTCCTACAATGCAGCCATAAGCGCTTGCGAGCTCGGCGGTAGCTGGGAGTTGGCATTGCATCTGCTCACCGAGGCTTTGCGGTGGGCTTGAGGTAAGTTTCTAGGTTACAGGTTTAGGGGTCAGGGTTTTCTGCCTTAGTTGAGGGTTTAAGGTCTAAGGTTTAGGGTCTAAGGTTTAGGGTTTAGGGTTTAGGGTTCACTATCTACCTAGACCCTCCTGCTACCCTCACTTAGGGCCTAAGTACCCACTATTAGAGACTATTTTTCCCCAATTAAGGGTACAAGGAGGGTCCTATAGTATATAATCCCAGTTTCCATTTCATTTTCCATTTTTTTTTCCATTTGATTCTCCAGTATAGTAGCTTCCATTTTATTTTCCATTACCCAATTAAGGGTACAAGGAGGGTCATGGTAGAGTTATCCCAAGTTGTAATTCAGTAGGCGCCATCCCATTGCCTCGTGAAATTTCTTTTCTTGACCGTACGAATTAGCCCCCAAAGGGTCCTAAGTACCCATATGGGGTATACTTACCCAAGCCATAAGGGAAATTACTACTACAGAAACCATACTTTGTACCATACAGGTACTTTGGACCCTTTGGGTTAGGTAAGTGTTGAGCAATGCGTAGCATCGTTTCGGATGTTATATTGAGATATTCCGCGCTGTTCCACTGAAAGCCATAACTCCTAAACCCATCAAACCTGAACTCCAAGTTGAAAAAGCAGTAGCACCTTTGTGGAGGTTAAGCATCCGCCCAGTAGTAGTGGTGTAGTAGAAAACAGGAGGGTCCCTGCCATACTGACCCGTATCCCTTGCGGTGACAATCAGTGGCTGTGAGCTGAAACCTAACACTTCACCTCTGAAATATGCCAAAGGCAAAAGCGTCAGCGTGGTCAAGGGGCATACCTGAGCCCACAAGTAGGCACAATACTTGCCCAAAACACCAAACATAACACAACAGGCCATTATTCTACATAGCTTTGGGGTTTCAGATAGGGGTTTGGGGGCACTTGACCGAAAAGTCTGAGGCCAACCGCTGCCTATGTTTCAGGATTCTTCTCTTGGGGTTTAGGGTTTAGGGTTTATGGCATGTGGGGTTTCAGGGGCCATCGGCAAAGTCATGTCCTACCCGAGAAGGCGGGTTTAGGGCCTTGGGTTTAGGGACCCTAAACCCTAAAGTAATTGTTGAGGTTCCAGACTCTAGGACCTTTTTCCAGGAGCCTTCTATACCTTTGCTTCCTGAATTCCAAAACCTTAAACCCTAGACTTACCCCGAAACTCTCAATGCTAGATACCAAACCCTAGATAAGCCTTAAATGCAAACCTGATGCTCGAACCCGAATCCTAAGCCTACAGAGCCCCTGAGCCTCATTTTGCGGAGGTCAGGCGGATGGGAGCAGCGGACAAGATTCTGGGTCATTGTTGAATATGTTTACTTTAAGTGACATTTTCCTAAAGCTCGGTGGAAATTGGGATGCTACAGTTTGTCATCAGCATCCCAAGATCGAACCAGGATTAGCTTCAACGCCAGCATCAGCGCCTGCGAGAAGGTTCGGATCTCAGCATTTAAGCCATAGTCTAAACTCCGTAAAGGGGGTTGTGTATCGGCTTATATGGGGGACTACTATTGGGGTTAGTAAGGGGATACTAAGAAGACCATGGCATGGCTCATTTGGTGTTAAGAGTCTACAGGGTTTAGAAGGGATTTCTATCTGCAACTCCACACCCTCAGCCCTCAACCCTTTACCCTGAATCCTAAACCCTGCAACCCTATACCCTAGATCCTAAACATTGCAACCCTAAACCCTAAATCCTAATCTCTAAACCCCAACTCCTAAATCCTAAGCCCCCAAGCCCTAAACCACAATTCCTCAGCGCTAAGCCCTACAACTCTCAATCCTAAGATGCTCCACCCTTAGGCTCAACACCCAACTATGTCCCCACAAACTACACTCCCCCAAACTAACACAGAAACTCATATAGTCCCCTTTTTGAAGGACTGTAGTCTTTATAGGGCCCTTTTTGGGTTTCCATGTTAGTTTCTGGGAGTGTAGAAACATGGAGAACTTCGATAGGTATTGCCCTCCTCTGGCTCACTGTTGTCACGTCCTTGCTGTACTTGGAGCCCCTCTTATGTACAAGCCGCTTACTAACTCCCCCTAGTAGAAAGACTGCAAACGGTAATCCTTAACGTTTTATCCCTAAACACTGCACCCTCAGCATTAAACCCCAAGCCCTAAGTCTGTCTCTACGCATCAAATCCTGAGCCCTAAGGTCTGAAACCAAAACCCTGAACCTTAAATCCCAAACCTTCATATGGTAGTTTCCCAAAACAAGGGGACCCCAATCCATGCCCCAAGATACTATGGTCCTTATTATGGCGGCCCCCAAAGGCCACCCCTAGTTTTAGACTCTAAACCCCAAATTTGGGGAAACACCTTAAACCCTAATTGTAAACGCTATCGCGCGCCCGCCTCGGCTGGCGGGGCGCGGAGCACACGAATACGTCATGGCATGTAGTTGACACGTGGGGTGTATGGTCGAACGAGTAACGGAGGCAAGCCTCACTTCAAACTGTTTGTTGCATGCATGTTGCAGCATTCATGGAGGGCATTGGCTGGGCTTAGTCCATTAGCCTTGAGTGAAGGAATTCGCAAGCTTCGAGCCAGTCTGAGGCTCGGCGTTTAATGGTTTGGATTTGGGAGGGGGGAGGGGGGGAGGGGCCAGGGGGAAATGCTTGCTGCCGCGTACCGCGACAGCTTCAAACCTGGGGCGTAGAATTTCACGCGTGATGGTCAGGCTGGACTAGGCCACCCACCATGGGAGGGGGGGGTCGCCACGAGTGAATTGGTCTGTGCTTTTAGAGGGTTCTGACGCCCTGAGGCTGGACAGCCTCGGCGAATTTTGGTAAACCAACCCCTATATATCCCTTGGATTCTGCACAGGCTGGGCAGTGGCTATGGGTTTTGGAGTTGCTGAGGCAGATGAGTCAAGCGACTGGGATGCTGTAAAGGAACCTAAATTAAATTACCACAACATAGGTACATAGGGCTTAGGGTTTAGGGTGTAGGGGTTACCATAATATGGATATATGGGATTTAGGGCTTAAGTTACCACAATATGGGCATATAGTGAACAATAAGGTTTCTTTATTAGAGTCATCTAAGTCAAGTTCCTTAACAGCAACCCAGGCAAGCGTCCCCGTCGACGTCATTGGCAGCTTATCTTGGGGCTGTCGGTCAGGGCTTAGTGTTAAGGGTGTACAGTGGGCTTTAGGGCGGGTTTGGGGCCTAGAGTAGGGTTAAGAGGAATTTAGGGTTTAGGGATTTGGGGTTTAGGGATTACAGGGTTTAGGGTTCAGGGCTGTCAGGGATCAGGGCTTTACTGGTCCCAACCCCAAGATTAGGGCTTTAGGATTTAGCACTTAAGGTTTATTGTTTCGGGCTTATAGGGTTTAGGGTTTTGGGGTTGGCAGGGCTTACTTAGAAGCTTGGGGGGCTAAGTACGTAGATTCTGAAGCGGGTTATAAGGAGGCCGACTCAGGGGACTTATTATTGCAACTCAGAATCTACTTGCGAAGTCCCTGCAAACTCTATCTAAAGCTTACGGGTTAGGATTTCGAGCTTACAGGGTTTGGGTTTAGGGTCTACCGTTCTGAATTCAGGTGGTTTATGTTATGATGGAGAATCAACTGGAAGAGAAAGTGATAGTTTGTGGAGACAGGGTTTTTTCAGTGGTTCATACACAGTGGAGCTTCTTTGGGACCCGAAGGGCCCATGATTGGGCTACAAACCCTAACCTCTAAACCCGCAAACTTACACTTGAGTAGTATTTTACTTGGGGATACTATGGTACCCAATATAGAGTAAGATTCTATCCTCCTTTTGGGTATAGTATTTTATATTAGGAATATGATCTTACTAGGCTCAACCACCAAAACCCTAAACCCTAAACCCTATAATCTTACTCACCAAAAGAAAACGCTACTCACCTGTCATTGTAATCGGGTTTTAATTGCCTTGAAGCTCCTTTCCGGCTCAGGTGGTGATGAACGCAGAAGCCTCAAAGCCCGAATTAAATCCCCAAGCCTTTTAAACTTCAAACCCTGAACCCTAAACCCTCAATCCTAGGCCCTAAATCCTAAGCCCTAGACCTGCCAAGACCTAAACCCTAACACCTGAGGCCTAAACCCTCAAAACCCCAACCATCTGGCTAGCCCATTCATCCTGGATCAAAAGCTCGAGGCTTCTCCGCGGGCATCCGTGCTTGTGATCAAGGCGTGTGCAAGTCACGTAAACCCTACCTGGTCCCTCCAATGTAGTTCCTTTGGGGGGTTTAGGGTGTTAGGGTTTGGGGGGTTTGAGGTTTTTGGGGTTTTGGGGCTTTGGCTAAATTAGTGGTTTAGGGGTTGAGGGGTTTAGTTTTTCTGCTTAGGACTCTTATTAGGACTACCAAAAGGGTGCTACATTGGAGGGTTTAGGTCAGCCTTGCACCTTCAACCCGACTTGAAGGGTTTCACTCTAGGGCTTGACGTTATGGGCTTAGAGTTCAGGGTAAGGTTTTATGGTTTGGGATTAGTACGTTTGATTTAGTTTGGCGGGGCTTATGGGTTGGGGTGTAGTCTTGGGGATTTAGTTTGGGGGTTGAGAGGGTTTAGGAAATTGTGTTGTTTTTGGTCTAGGCTTTGGAGTTTAGGGTCTACGGTAATGAAGAATTACCCAATGTCCTCCACGTCCTTGGACCAACTCCGAAATACTATTTTCCGTATGGGGTTTTTAAGTTCGAGGTTTACAGTTAGGGTTCAGGCTTAGGGCATGTGAGGGCTTAGGGTTCTGTCCAAGAAAATTACAGGAGGGGAGCTATGGCGGGACCTTACAGAAGCCTGAGACATTCCTCATATAACCCCCCTGTGTCACTATATACCGGTAACTATCTCAACTTGCCACATTGAAAACCCCTCTCCTGTAATCAGTCCTACGTTGCCTTAGCCCTAAACTCTACACGCCTAAGCCCCTCAACCCCACAACCCCTAAACCCCAAACCCTAAGCTCTTCAACCCCTCAACCCCTGAACCCTGAACCCCTAAAGCCTAAACACCTCATCCCTAAACTCTCAACCCTTAACGCCATATCCCTAAAAACCTTAAACTGCTAAATCCCTAACACCCTCAACCCTGCACCCCAAATTCCGAACCCCTAAACCCTAAATCGTAAATCCTATCTTTGGTAGATTCTTCCCAGGCCAATGCTTTCTAGTGCTGCTCGCAGAGGGTTCCTTTTTACGGATTCCACACTGCTGTACAGCAAGGACTAATTACGCACGCAAAAAAACACTAGGGCCTTGATATATGTGTCTCTATATATATTTATATATGTATGCATATGTATACATGCATATATATACATATACATATACACATGTGTGGGAGTCGGAAGTAGGTTTGTCAAAGTAGTATCCTAAACAACCAGGACAAGTTTGGTCGAAGTCGAGAACTCCAAGTTTTTGCTTGTCGTACGGACCCCAACACAAGGCATTCCACAAACTGGAATGTAATCAACGATTCCGTATTTGTGCCACTAAAGCCTCATCTTTGAACCCCAAACCCTAAACTCTAAACCTGAAACCCTAAACCCTTAACCGCCGCGGTTGCAGGAGGCGAGGCATTCAAGACTAAACCTACAGCTTAGGGTTTGGCGTTCAGGGTTTAGGGTTGTGTAGTGAGTTTTGTGCTCGGGTACTACTAGATGAGAAGGAGACTAAGCACACCAACCCTGAACCCATAACCTCAGTAAACTCTACAGCTTTCAACTCTAGACCCGGGTTCAGGGTTTAGGGATTAGGATTTAATGTTTAGGGTACCTCTCTAGTCCTAAACCTCCAGAGCCTGAACCACCAAAAAATCCTTCAAGTAAGCCTTCAATCAAAAAGCCTCAAGCACTAAATTTCAGCCACAATGTGGGTATTTCCTTTCTGGGCAGCTGGTTTCCCTTAAAAATAAGAGGTCTCTTCAACGCCCTGAGCCTTAAACCCAAAACCCTCAACCAACAAGGTCAAACAAAATGCACCAGCCCTAAAGCCAAAACGCTATATACTGGGCAAGTTAAAGCGACCTCACCCGACCTCACCCTAAATGGTGGTTTCTATAGAGAATAGTACAGACTTGGCCTTAAATTGGGAATTGCAATTATTCAAAGTTACCTTGTATATAGTAGCTTCCATTTTCTTTTCCATTCTCCCTATATTACCCCCAGTACCATCCCAGTATCAACCCTAGCTCCTTAAACCTAAGCCCTTAACCCTAAACCCTAAACCCTATATAACCCGGTTTAGGGTTTAGGGTTTAGGGTTTGGCCTATATCATACCCCCCAGGACTATCCCAATATGCACCCGGCAGCGCAGGCGGTTGCTGTCAACTCATGGCTCAGCTCCTTGGTGATCTTCCAAAAGCCTCAGGCAGAATCTTCCGCTGAAGGATCTCCTGGGTTTACCCTACGGTCTGGTGGGTTTTGGATTAAGGGTTTAGGGTTCAGGGTTCAGTGTTTAGGGTTTAGGGTTCAGGGTTTAGGGTTCGGGGTTCAGTGTTTAGGGTTTAGGGCTCAGGGTTTAGGGTTCAGGGTTCAGTGTTTAGGGTTTAGGGCTCAGGGTTTAGGGTTCGGGGTTCAGTGTTTAGGGTTTAGGGCTCAGGGTTTAGGGTTTAGGGTTTAG